>JAOWBP010004220.1:16882265-16919290 GCA_028571105.1 Tragopan temminckii | reverse complement strand
AGTTGAAGTTTATACTTGCAGAGTATTTCTAATATGTGCATCTGTTGAAATATGCATTAGTAATTAAAAAGCAATGAAATCCCTTAAAACCATGATGACATATAAATAAAATAAGCAGAATAGCTGAGCCTTCTAACACTTCCTTGTGATGCAGTATTCATCATTTCTACTTTCCTAAGCAATAAACTTACACCGCTGTATCAACTCAGACATTAAACTGATCTTAGAGAAGTACGTTTCAATCAGAACTGCACCTATTTGGCTGAAGGCCCATTCTACTTTTAAGTTTTGCTTAGTCTATACAATAACGCCATGTATAGAATGCTAGGAGTCTTTGGCAATGAGTGTGAAGACAGAGCTATTTGCTTGAAGCCAAAGCTCCTGCTGTAGATGTGTATTGTTTAAATGCTCTTGATGTACTCTCTCTTCTCATATTGAAAATGCCTGCATCTTTCAGAAATGAGAGCTTAAAATTTTAATATATGTTTTTAAGTATTAAATAGGTTGTTTTGACTTTAATTTTTAAATGAACCATTAGCACCATCCTGAGTTTGACAGAAGATGAAATCAATGTAAATCAAAATCAGATTTGTCCTGTTTTTGTTTTGCTTCTTGACTGATGTGTCATACAAATATACATACAAATATAGAGAATCATTTCCAGAGATGAGTCCATTTTACATTGTCTATGAGAAAAGTCTTCCTTGAAATTTTACAAAATATTTTCATTGGCTGTATTTTGGCTTATGCTATCTACATTAAATTTTATCATGAACTCATTTAAGTAGTTAGCTCCTGTCTAGCACTTTAAAGTAATAACCTAGAGTAATACATGGATAAGAGGACAAATGAGGAGAGACAGAAGATTCCTTTTTTGTGCAAAAGTGTTGATAAATTGGGAAAACGTAGTCCACTGAAAGTATAAAAAAAAGTAGGGCATGTGGGTATATAGCAGATTAGCAAGATTTCCTGTTTTATGACTATTTTGCTGTTAGTGAGCATTTCCTTTACAGGTTCTATCCTGCAGAACAGCACTCCTGTATTATCTCAGAGGATGGCCCCATGAAAGCCTACATTTCACGTTGCTTTTATTCTCACAAGTAGAAAAGCACATGTTTTTGCTTCTAAAATTGCAGGGAATTTAAGCAGTTACTGATTAAATAGTATTTAAGTGAATGTGTCACATACGTTCCCCTCTCCATGGCACAATTTAGAGGACCCCAGAAATATCTGGAGAATTTAACAGTTTCCTTAAAAGAAAAATTAAAAAAAAAAAAATAGAAGCCATAATCCCATACCCAAATCTACAGTTTGACCTGTGGAATATCTTTCCTTAATTGACTTTGAATCTTTTTTGTAATTTCCTGAAAGCAAGTGGCACACTGTTGCATTTGAAAAGAAGATCCTTCCTAATTGTTGCTACTGCTGTAGAAACAGAAACACCCATGTTATCTAGTTTTGCAAGTGTAGAGAATTACCTGAGCACATAGCAGAATAGGGTAAAAGAAAGAACCTCAGGGCTGATTTCAGTCACTGGGAATTGTAGCTTCCACTGAGACAGAACTGAACACCAATCTAAATACTACATTAACATCTTGCATACCAGAATCTGAACAAACTCAACGTTGACCACAAAATTAGGAAACGAAGAAGAGACAGAGAAGTTTCTCAGTCACAGACTTCACTGCTTAATTTTATGAAGAAATTTGGGATCCCATTTTCCTCGGTACTGCAACATTTAGCAAGCTGGGTCATGGTAAGCTGAAATGTCACTATCCCACCTGGGAGTCTGCAACATTTGTTGTATAAAACTGAATACTCACGTGACTTTTTAGTGGTGACATTTACCGGGGCACTGGAGGGCCCCATCCCTGCTGTGTTGTAAGCCCGAACTGTTGCAAAATACACTGTGTTAGCTTTTAGGCCTGTGATATTTTTGGCTGTTATGTTCCCATTGACTCTGACTTTACCAGCTGTGCTTTCCTTGGGATCGTCGGTCCAATATAAAACCTGAAAAGCCAAAACGAAGAAAAGGCAGTGCATTGTTTCAAATCAATTACAGGTTTGGGTGGCAAGTAGACAAGCTGCCAGTGAAGATTTCAAGGAATAATTGAATTTTTCATATACAAAACTAGCAGGAAATAAAACCAAGCATGAATATTTGTAGAGAAGAAATAAAATTTCAGAAACAGAATACGAATTAAAAAAGCAAATGAAATCCTTCTAGATGTCCAAAAGAAAAACTCTGATAACATGAGATATTTTAAAAGCTTTTTGGTTTTAAGGTTTGAACAGATTAAAAAAAAAATGTATCTTTAAAAAAGAAACACTTATCTACATCATCTAAGAGGATTTTAATTATTTTGTATCCTGTCTAATTTTCGTTCTGTGGCAGCCATTTAGACATTCTTTGTTTTTTAATGAACGTTCGATTTGGAAGGTTTGGGTATTACTGCTCGCTGTAAACAGAAGTGAGAAGCTCAAAGCCTTTCAAACACACTGCAGCAGAAGCTTTGGTTGGTAATAATGTGCATTCTCTTCTGTAAGGAATAATGGAGGTCATGTGCGTGCCTGCTAAATATCAGCTTCCCCCATCATGCTCAGGCTGTGCTAAAGCTGCGTAAGAGGAGGGAGGATCAACCTTGTTTTGTGGAATCAAGAACAAGTACAAGTCCTTCTACAGTGGCCATCACAAATGATTAATCTTGAGGTTTTAATTTACATTACAAAAAGGCTGGGTGAGAACTGCAGTCCTGGTCTGTAAACGCTTGTGATTATCTCAGGTGAAATGCTGTTAATGAGAGTCAGGTGAAGAGCTGCATTATCTGCTGACTTGGCAGGAAGGGAAGAAGAACCAGAATACCAATGTGGCTGGGGAGGGGATGTCTGCAAAGTGCCCAATCCCAGCCCCAACCCCCATCCCACCCCAACAACAGCAGCAGCAGCTGCTACCTCACCTCATAGCCCAGCACCCTGCCTGTGTGCCTGTTCCATGCAACGGGCTGCCAAGAGACCTCCACCTCTGCGGCCGAGATGCTCAGTGCTGAGGTGCCTGCTGGTGCTATCTGTGGCTCTGGATCATGAGAGAAAAGGCAGCAAGTGGAACATTTGTAGTATCAAAAGGGCGTCGCATCAGAAAATTAGAGAGATTCAAGAAAAAGTCAAGACTTTTGGTGGAAGCAGCACGGAGAGAATTGGAAAACCTGGTGTGAATCTTTAGTTTTGCTGCCTGTTTATTGTGCAACAGTAGCAAAACTGTAATTTTCCAAAATTGGTCACAACCTGTAATCTGGGACAGATTTTTAGAGATCATCTGCACTGAGTGGTCTGGGCTCTCTATAGATAAAATGTTCTGAATGTCTCCTGCTTTTTCTCATCCTGCTCGGTGGGAGCTCCAGAGGCAAGTGTATTGAAACATGCCGTCTACTTAAAGTAACTCTGAAAATCTTTTCCTTGCCTTTGTTCCCTCCGAATTCCCATTCTCCGTTCCGTGTCTCTTGAGAACCTGCAATGAGCAGCTTTGAACAGATTTCTTACCACCCCTATAGAGATATAGAGATCTGCATGATCACACCTGGGACCTATAGGCTCTACACAACCACTACTAGTAGGAGTAACACACTTTACCATCTTCTCCAGAGTAGACAATGGATATGGAGCTCAGGGTCCCTTCTCCTTCACTGTTGTAGACGCCAACTTTCACTTCGAAAGGAGACAGAGGTGTAATGCTTTCATTCCTATAAACGTATTTACTTGCTTCTACGGGAGCCACCGCTGCTTTTGTCCACGTTGTTGAGCCAAGAGGACGAAACATAACGATATAGCCAAAACCTTCTCCATTTTGTAGTTCTTCTGGCACCGGCTGTAGTGACAGGGCAGTCAGTCAATAAGCATTTGCAAGTATACACTGTTTTAATTGAATCTTCATTTTCTCAGAATATTTTAGGAGTATTGATTCAGTTGACTGTGCCTTAGAGAAGATAATAATGTTTGCTCCATCAGTCAATGTAATATTGAAATAAAAATCAAAATAATAAATCTATTGAGGCAATCAATTTAGAAACAAAAGATCTGATCAGCTCCATTAAAGTTATTCTCTTTCAGGCATGAAGTTTTCAAAATTAAAAGCAATTCACTCAGCACAGTTTATAGCTGAATTTTTTCCCCCAAGGGGCGTAGGAACACTAATTTTAAATGATTTTAAAAGAAGGAGAGAGGTGGGAAGGGAGCAAATGTATGTAGAGGCGCATGTCAGATGTATAATTGCTTGTGCATGTGTAGAGCACGTATGTTTTTTTAGAACAAGGGAGAGTTTGGAGTGCACGAACGTTTTCTTATTTAAGTTTGTTTAGAACAGAAATGTTATTGCAAGCTAACATGACAAAATTAATGTTTCTATTAATAAAATCTCATGTCAAGATATGTATTAATGACTCATACCGAACAGGCAATTACATCAAGGCTGTATCCAGAATGAACACTTCTATTTTCTTGGGGAAAAAAAGTACTTCTGTGTTGGCTTTTCAAAGCAAGAGAACATTTATAAAACAAGAAAAGAACAGCAGTACATGGAGGTAGGAAGTTTTGCCAGCAAAATTTCATTTATTTTGGATGCTTTCATCAAAGCAAGGTGCCCAGAAAAACAGCCACAAAAAATGGTACAAGGGGCAGAACTGCTGCCCCTGAGGTGGGTCCTGGCTCCTCCACCAGGAGTGCTACTGGGGTGAGAAGGTGGGAGGGAAAAATCGGGGAAACATCAGTCGATTTCAGAGCACTGAGTTTATTTATTTCTTCATAAAATACTTTTAATGTGATAGTAAGATTGTCAGATTATAATCCTATCTGACATATTTAATAAATGTTGCCATCTCTTAAGTGTTTTACAGGCATTAATTCATCGATCTGCGCCCTTCTGCTTCCTATCCAGACCCAAGAGAGTTAAACGTGAGGGCTGAGGGTGCAGTGGGGATTGGTAAGAGCTCAAGCTACTTTCTAGAGCATTAAGTTTGTGTTTGAGGCTTCTGTGACCTCAGATTTAATCAGAATGTTTAGCGAGTTCATCACAGAAAGCCGGAGAGTCGTATTCAGTGCTGTTCGCTTATTAATTAATATTTTTTCCCACTATTTTTCAGGACACGCCATGGAGTCCAACAGGATAATTTGATTGAGATCTCTCAGGCTGTTTTTCAATTTTCACATTCTGCTCCCAAAGAATAGATTGGTGGAGGAGCAGATGAAACACAACAGAGAAAGATGCATATGGAGGAAAACTCAATTCAGTAAAAGCGAAGTTTCACTCTGTTTGGAGAATGGAAAGGGGAAAGCATGGCACTATTATTTATCTTGTGGGGATTTTGGATTTCATTTTTTTCCTCTGTCACTGCCCTTCCTCTCATATTGGTTAAATGGGAAAGTTACCAGCATACAGGACAACACAGGTAGATCACTCAGCTGATGAATAACATCGCTTTTAGAATTAATTAATTTCTTCTCCTTTCCTGTAAACTATGGACACAAGGTTGGCTTTTCTTTTGAAAAATAATGAAGTCAAGGAAAAGAGCATTTTTTTTTAAGTGAATAAACATTTTCCATGACTTATGAAGGGAGCATGGTGGTTTTGAAGCCGTGGCCCCAACTGAGAATTAATTGAAGCACGTGCAGCTCAAGACACACAACTGTAAAGTAATTAAAAACACAGAGGTTGGACATGGGTTGTTGGCCAATTCATCAGGCTGGAGAAGGAGGGCTACTTCCTTCTTTCTGCTCTCCACAATGACCTGCACTCCACTCCCTCACTGCAACTCGTAGGATGGTGCTAACAGTTCTGAAATTGTATATTCTCTCCTCTTGCTGGAGTGCTGGAGAATTAAAGGGTTCATCTCCTTTAACACATAATAGGATATGCCTTGTCAGCACAGTGCTCCAGAATGAAAAACATGTAAACAAAAGTATGAAAAACGTTAATGCAGAAAATGGCCAAGCAGATTAGTGTGTTAAGCACCTCCTGTACAATGGAGATAAGAGGGTTATACAGACTTCTAAACATCTTTATAACATGCTTCTTAAGCTGTTTATTTTTATAAATGGTTCACTATAACACAGAAAACTTGCTGTGTATCTTACAGACTGTTTCCTCTCCAGATGCAGGATGAATCTCAGGCTCAGCCCAAGCCAATAGCTGAAAGACTGAATTTCAGCAGAGCTGCGATTGTGCCCATAGAATCCCCCATCAGACAGCTTAGGTTAATTGAGTTAGCAATTACCTCCCACGTGATGACCAGCTCAGAGCGGCTCCCTCCTCCTCCGCTGATGTTCGTTGGTGCCACTGTGGGAACTGGAGGACAAAAAACACCAGGGCTGCAACAGCCACCACTGCTGGGGGTCTCCTCTACTGCAAGAACAAAGCTTTCCTCCCAGCTCCTCTCACGTGCAGCTACTCTACCATTCAACGTGTGCAACAAGGGCTGCATTCTATTATAGTGCATTTTAAGTGAACTGAAATCATGTTTGCACATTTTCAGGTTTCGAAGGCTGAAGCCACAGATGTATTTGATACATGAGTACCCTGGTTCAAAAAATTAATTAAAGAAGCTAGTAGCATCAAGTATCTGACATTATTATGCCTCATCAACTAATTGGCAAAATGCTGTTCCATTCAGACTGTAGCTGCAACACTACTGATTTACTAATTATGCATTTGTTCAGTAAACATGTTGTTGGAGCAATATATTAATTTTTTTTAATTGGCTGCATGCTTTCCTTAGGAAATTCAAAACTTGTAATTTGCTGTTCTCCTTCTACCAGGATTGTAAGAGACCCAGTGTGCACTGATTTCCCCAATAGTGCTCCAAGTATGTGGCTGCATAGGACCATGGTTGAGGTCAAATACGTTGCTGTTGCAGGCTGAAGGGACTTTCATTTATCTAATGGCTCTTGGTGGAGAGGCCAAGAAAGTATCTCTTGTCTCTTGCTCCACATCTCAATACACATACTCACCTCATCAGCCTATAAACATTTCTGCTTTCTGGACACTGAATTGTGATGTGATGGATGGGATTTAGACAGAGCAGCTTTGTTCTTATAGTATAATTTGCAATAAATTTACTTGTGAGGATGATGTCATGCTCTTTTTCTGCTACTGGAGAAGTATTAAAAAAAAAAAGGACAGCTGCACAACTTACAGAGGCAAAAACCCCCAGAAGAAGGCATTTATATTGTTTGCCACCTCCAAACCTTTGCTATTATTTCCTGATGTTTCAAGATTGTTCTTACGTTCAGTCAGCTTCCACTGCCTAAAAATGGTGCTGAGATAAGGCCAAAACTTTTTCAGCAGCTCTGGCAAGTTTTGCCATGACTGCCCACCCTTCCCCATGTCTTCCTCCTGGTGCTAAGCACAGCTACAGGAGGAGCAGTAAAGGCAACAGCTCTTCACATTTCCAGAAAGGTATGTGAACTTTCTGAAAGGCTGCCACTTCTTGGCTGAAACCCCCATCTAAATCTTTACCTGACTTAATTCTCTCTAGAAAAGTAGAGATTTTAAGGTGATTTTGTTATGCAGTCAGAAAAGTGAGTGAAGGTGCAAATGGACCTTTTCTGGGGGACTTTAGTGCAGGTGTTCCATTTTGTCACTCACAATCCATGTCGTTGTGCACATCACAGATAAATAACCTAAGACTGGAAAGAACATTAAAGGAAAAAAAACACAAAATGGACATTCAAGACTACTTCGCTGTTTCATGAGTCAGCTTAGACAAATTCAGTTCATGTGTTAAATGTGTTCAGCACCTTTGCATGGAAAAAAAAACTGGTACTACTGCTCAGCAGAGCCTCAGCTGGGCCACAGGTGAGAAAAGGATGAAAAATTACAGTTGAGTGCACCAAAAGAGCCTCAATTAATTCTCTCCATCTTAATGGAACAAACAGTGGCTCATTTGCACCCACAACTCTACTAATGCTTAGATTCTAGCTGGCAAAATAGCCACTGTAACAGCAAAATTGAAATTCTCCCTTCACTGCTGGTCTTTTGCTCTCCACACAGTGGTGCTGCATGCAGTTTCCTATTCTATTAAAAAATTGAAGACAAATGTTACTCCTACTGCACAGAGATGCTTTGAGGCAGAGCAATGGACAGCAGTGAAGGGATTCAGTAAAGGAAACCTGATGTGAGTCTTTCTGTTCCCTTTGCTGAGCTTCAGCCTGCACTAAACTGTAAGGAAATAATGCTCCTTATGCTACTGCCATGATAAACAATAGTAATTTTATTGTTTTTTTCTCTTTCTAGCCTCAGCCTTGTGAATCCTTCCAATAAAACTGATGAGAGCTGTTACTGATTGCATAGGTGGTTTGGAACACCACACTTCACAAAGCCCCAAGGCAGCATCAGCGAGAAAGACCCTCTCAAGACTAATTTTGACTCCATGATCAATCGTGTGTTGGAAAGCATATATCTGTGATGCTCTGTGGGGAAATACAGAAAATTCGGCCTCTTCCTGTCTGCAGCTTTTCTTTAGCCTTCCGTTTCCACACTGCCCTTATTTCTCCCATGTGAAAGCTTCCTGGGGTTCTCCTGAGGGAGGAATGGGCACACATCCCCTCTCCACCTGAGCACAGGATCGGTCCCTGCTGCAGGCTGAGAGCTCTCCAGTCCTGTGCTGGTGAGCAGCCTGCAACCCTCTGCATTGCCATACTGGCCAGGTGGTCCTGACTGCTAATGAGCCTCATTTGATTTCTCCCTCTGCACCTGGCAAGCAGACAAAATCTATCAAAATTGGTGTTCTAACGTTCAGATAGTTTTTTCTGGCACCAGTACTCAGAAGAATCTTTTACTTCAACAATAGGAAAAAAAAAAAACCCTTTCTTATTAAATTTAAATCAACTGATTTAATACATTTTGAAGTAATTCTGCCTTGGGAAAAATATGGCAGGTAGACAAATAATGTGGTGGGTATTCTGAGAAATAGACGGATCTGCCTCTCCAAGACTGTATGCGCTTAAATTACTCCAAAAGAAATGCCTCCTATTTCTTTTTATGGAAAATACAGCAGCTACAAAGAGCACAGTAAGACTACTTGATAGAGCAACATCTTACATTAAAAAAAAAAAAAAAAATTCAAGACAATCACTGCCTCTAGCTACATATTTTTTGCCTGTGATGAACATGAGCTTGCATGCACTTACGAAAATCTGCACCAGCAGAGGTGACCACTGTCTCTGTCACCACTGCTCAAACACACCACCCACCCTTTGCTGTGGCCACATCCACTGTTTGTCTCCATAAATGTTCAGCAAGCGTTAATGAATGTCAGTGAGTGTCATTTTTTCTACATTTCACAGACCTTTGCTTCATACACACCATTCTGTCAGACTGCCCCTCTGCTGCCATCTGCCACATGGCAATAAAATGTAACGGAATACTGGTGGGAAGGTTCAACCTCTGCTGCCATACCACTAACATCTGCAACTGATGTCATGGAGCAACATAATAAAATAGGAGGCATTACTTTTGGAGCAGCTCTCGCATTTTCTACTATATAATCTACAGTATTAAATTTTGAGTTCAGTCTTGAAATGCAGCTTGCCAAGCTTCAGCACATGGCAAATGAGATAAAAAGAGAGGAGAAAGTGGATTGTAAAAGCTGCTTCCATTTCACTGCTCTCCATCCTACAGGTGTTGGTTTTATGGATGGGAGAGGGCTGATATGCAGGGGGTTGAGAGAAACATAAAACAAAGCAAAGGTTTGGGCTTCAAATAAATTGTACCAAACAGAGAAGGTTAAAGGACTGACAGTGTTGGTCATCCAAGAATGAGCTTTCTTCCCATGAGGTTCCAAGTCCCGGAAGATAAATGCGTAAAGGTTAGACAGACTGATAGAAAAGATCCTGTCCTGGAGTCAGTAGAAGCTATTAGCCTCACTGGGCTTTGGACGCTGTAATTTATTTCCTCCAGTTAA
Organism: Tragopan temminckii; assembly: GCA_028571105.1. Taxonomy (NCBI): domain Eukaryota; kingdom Metazoa; phylum Chordata; class Aves; order Galliformes; family Phasianidae; genus Tragopan; species Tragopan temminckii. The sequence goes on along the minus strand of JAOWBP010004220.1, from coordinate 16,909,340 downwards.
AGCCAATATCCTGTCCCCACTGATGTTCAGATATCAAGCAGCCTAAGCACAAAGGCTTTATGTGCTCGTGCTAGGGTATGCCAGAGAGCTGGCTTTATGATTTTTGGTTCAAGTCTCTGAGCAGAGTATAAGTACAGTTATAATAGGAAGAAAACAGAAGTTGCTCCACAATTGCTTCAATGAAAGCTTGCATTCAGGCATGGGCATTAAATGCACTTGGGGATGTATAAAAGCACAGCCCAGCTCCAGCCTTTAATGCTGGCTCAGGTGATCTTGTAGCTGGAGAGAAATGCACGTGGTATCTAAGGCATGTCCAAGCATCACTCGCATCAGTATTGCAGGTCAAGGAGACATGAGAGCCACAAATTGGTAAAATGCCAAAGAGGTATTTAAGAAACTCTGAAGTAGAAAGGCTTTGTTTCCACAAACCTTTCACAATAGCAAACTGGCAGTGCACCTGAAAAACCTAGGAGAAACCTTACCTGCTGCTTTGGTTTTCAGTAGAACTGATGGCTTGCTTGGCTCCCCAGTTCCAACACTGTTGCTGGCAACTACACGGAACTCATACTCAACCCAAGGGCTTAAGTCAACCACTGTTGCTTTGTGAGTCCTACCATTGAGGACTTCAGGAACTAAAAGTAAAATAAACATGTCAATGAAAAAATATTTTTGGAGTAATTGATGTTGTACACACAAAATACAAGGCAACTCTCAAATCATTCACCTGTTGAAACTGCCTGCCATCCAACTGAGAAAGGAGTCCTCGTCTGAATGCTGTAGATCTGGACTGGACTATTGTTATCTATTCCAGATTTCCAGGATAACACAGCAGTAGTGCTAGAAATATGTTCAACTCTAACATCCTCTGGTGGGCCTGGGGGACCTAATACAAAAAATATTTAAAGATAAATGTATTTAAAATAGAAGACAAGAACTGAGGATAATCAAGAGTGCAAGGCGGTGCCTTGTACAGATATCTGATTTCACTAGTGGCTACACAGGATTTGCTCCCATCAAAGAATTTCTTTTGTTGTTGACAGTAGAAGGATTAGCTAAAATTTCAATCTTATCACTTAGTTGATCATAGAAAGTGATCTTTCATATTATCTCCAAAGAGTGGAAAGAGACCTGGTCTCTTGATTTTTGCCAGCCTATATCGTGGCCCAGAGATGCCCAGCAAGGAGCAGGTGACACCATTCTTTTGAAAGAGGAGCACTTCCCTATCCCCTGCTCTGCTGAACTGCATAGCAAGAAAGAATAACCTCCAAAAAAGGCCAAGGCACAATTGCACAGATCTCCCACCGAGTTACCGAAATCTTAGACTGCCATCCTAGGACTTTTTAAACAACAGCTGATGCAAAGAAATACTAATTCCTCCAGAAGATATGTGTCTACATTTGATAAACATACCTCTTACAATTATATCTACTGCTGTAGATTGACTGTCTAAAGTTGTTTGCACCATGCACACATACTTCCCAGTATGATGAAGTTGAATATTTCTTATCATCAAATCTCCAACAGATTCCTGGAGATACAAAGAAAGTAAACTAATCACTCACAACGTGCTTTTCATACTGGACATTTTTATAAATTGCTCAATATTAATAAAAAATCCAGCTTTTAAATTAAAATATTCATAGCTATCATCAGTTTTTCTCATGTGGACATTTTTATTATGGCTTCACAAATAACTCAAGTGCCTTTATGAAATTTAAGAAAGAAAAATAAATGGCTGCGATCCTTTTAAAGAAACAGAGATTTGCCACACATATAAATAGTGATGGAAGAGTTATGAAAAATGCTCGTGTGGTCTACTGACTGTGGCAAATAGATTCATTAAACACTAAAGAGTTTTAAAAACTTACTTCTCCAATTCTCTCAAAATGATGCATTCCTCTTTTGAAGTCAATTTTGTTGCCATTGAATGACCACGTGAATGCCACAGCAATGGAGGGGTCATGAGAAACCTGGCATGGAAGGACTATGCTTTCTCCAACTGTTACATCCATGTTAGAAGGTGGAATAGTAATTACAGTCCTTTCTGTAGAGACAAAACAATTATTAAAATGCTTGTAAAAATAGTAGATCTTGAATGAGCTTTGTACCATTGGTGAAATGATGTAAAATTGGCCCAGATGTTCCATAATAAAGAAGATTATATCTAATGTGGTGATGAGTTCAGAACACTCTTACCCGTGTGTAGCCTATTACTTCTGCAGCATCGATACGAGCACTCTGTGTGCTCTGAGAGTGAGCAGATGTCAGAGGCAACACGCTAAATTAGTCATATGTTACTCTGTAAATCCCATAGTCGATAGATATGATTTCAGCTTAAAACGTGCAGAATTAATTATTGAGACTGTTAGAAATATACCCACAGTTCTTCAGGTTTGAAAATGCCTCCTTATAGGAAACTGCAGCAAAAACAAAATTGGTGTCCATCTCCGCTTACTGTATATACAGTGAGATCTTTAATCTCCATTCTTAGCAGTAGTTTACCTGTAGTGTTGCTTACACTACAGCCTCAAAAAACTTATCTCAACAGACAGAAAAAATATCTATGTAATCTTTTTTAACCCCTTAGACTGAGAAATAAAGCTGCAGGTCTTATTAAGGGAACTAGTAGTTTGCTGAAGGGTAAAGAAAGGGGTTTATATGGCTTCATTTTTGTTGTTATGACTGGCAGACAGATTAGAGATAACAACCACTTTGTTGTAGCAATTCCATTGAATAAAGCTTTTGTGCATGAAAATGTTATAAAATGGTGAGAATTGAGAGGCACATGAATAAAATGAGAGCAGAATCTATTCAGCAATATTAATGCGTTCCGAAAATAACATGAGAGGAGGAGAAGAAACCTTGCAGGAGTCATATTAGTTTAGTGTTCATGCTGGCTTAACTCTATCTGTAATAAATGCATTCAAAAATTCAGAATTTTGGTTACCTAGGCTATGGTTCCAAAGGGTTGGTGCATGATAGGGCATCCAACACTTCACCTTCAAGTACATTTTTGTTCAGATTGTTACCACCGTTGTAGTAACCAAATAATATGTAGGTGCAGGCAGGCAATAAGGACTGAAGCTTGATGGGCTTCTTCTCAGCATCTGAGCTGCACTGTTGGAGTGACTGTTAGAGCAGTGGTCAAGAAACAACAAGGCAGGGTGATGCATATTCTGCCAACTTTTTAAAGCAAAAATCTCCAGTTTCAATGACATGCCTGCTGTAGATATCATATACTGTTACCAAAGGAAAACAAAGAGTTTGTCTGATTTCTATTGCTATAGGCCAATTAGGTGATTTTTTTTTTTCTGGGATCACTGAGAAGCTGACTGTCAGAGGTTCCCATCACCTGGGGCCCAGATTTAGAACACTTTATTAGATTTCCCTGCGTACTCTGATTGCTCTTCATGCAAAAGCACCATCATGGCAGATCCATCCATTTGTCTGAAGTCAAGGACTGCAGAAATGTGAAGGCCTCAGATGACTGTCTTGAAGATACTTGATCATTAAGTTAAAGCAATCTCTCCCTCTCCCTGGAAGCAGAGTGTCAGTTGCAATAAATTCCAGATGATTCAAGGGCCATACTCTCTGTTGGCACAACTCCACTGATTTCAGCACACATTGGCAAAGAACTTGGCTCCATAAATCTCAAGCGGAGTAATTCCATTGTGAAGTACAGTTAACTTTTACAGAATAATGTTGAAAAGTATCTAAGAACTACAGAAAACCTCCACAAACTTTTACTTTCTTGCTTTTATTCTCCAGCGCTTCTTTTTCCCACAACTGAAATAGATTACCATGAATAACACTTTGAGGTAAGAACTGAAGTAATGCTGTGTACATTAAAAGAAGAAGAAAGAAAGAAAGAAAGAATTCCTTGGTATAAGATAAAAACTGGAAAGATGGTTTTGGGATAGCTGGAATTGTCCTTTGCCACCTGCAGATGGAGAAGCATGATCTGGCCTAAGGTGGCCCCCAAGCCCATCATCTCATCCTCCAAGGCCATCCTGTGACAGTCTCTCCATCCTTAAGCCTATAAACTCTGTGCATCTTTACAATGAGCTGCTGAAGGCAAATAAGTAGGGAAGTAAAGAAACATTAGTATCTGGATAAGACTGAATGGTTGTTACAGGCTTCAGGTTCCCAGGCTGCTCAGAGAGACTCCAGGTCCCAGATGAGTTCTCTGCTGACTGATATGAACTGCTGCTGGTGTTTTCTCTCTCCTGCTTAAAGATGACATGAGTATTATGTAATGATCTGCATTACATTGGTGGCAGCCTGGAGGTACCCCTGGATTCTGTCACCACAGCAAAGCTCCAAACCACAGCACCTACTCCAGGGATGAAATTCACTTTGTTTGCTTCAATCCATTAAGCTTTAATAAAGCTTTGCACCACTACTGAATTTTCCATGTCAAGTACTCCCTGTCCTTCAAACTCCTCTTTAAAATACCTGCCCTTCACAAGCCCCATCTCACCTCTGTTGCCAGAAGAGTTAACACTGCCTCAATTTGTAACTCCTACTTCTCTGCATTGGATGGCTGGTCACCAAGATTGGTGCATTTTAACTCTTCTGCTATGCACTGTGTACAATTACAGCAGTCTATAAATAAGTAAAACACTACAAATGAAATCAATTTTATTTCTATGGAAAAGTTGGAGCAAAACTAAGCAAGAATGATAGCAACAGGATTGCACAGAATTTATAATCAGATTCAACAGTTATGTTCTGAAATCCACAGAATACAAATAGAAAATGGTGCTCCATGCAGTAAAATGTTTAAGACTCCTCCAGAGCCAACAGACTATAATATAGGAAGGGGCCATCAGTTTGCTGGGTGGGAACTTTTTGAATTTTTTTTCATCAGAAAGTTCCAAAATTATTTTGATTGCCTCATAAGGTGAATAACATTATTTCTTATGCCATTTGATTGTACTTCCAAGAGATGTGAAATGAGATAAATGCAATCCTGTTATGAAACAGTACTAGATGAATTGAAAATCCCAGAGATCATGTTAAAATCTATTGAATTCCTCCTTTTTAAGAGTTTTTTAGGAGTGCTAGCAAAAAACAAACAAACAAACAAACCTATTTTGTTATGAGATTATCATCCTGTTGTGTCTTCTGTTCTAGCCTGCTCAAAACCAGTAGCATCGCTGATGCAGAGTTGTTCACTTGCGTGTTATTTTCTGCTTCCTTTATGAAGCTGTCTTTAAGACGACCACCTCAAATACTTTGAAAAGCTTCTTACAGGCTCATGGCTCTACATTATTTATCTATCTTGTTTAGCAACTTCAGATATGTATTAAATGGCAAGACCCATTCCAAAGGAGAAAACAGCTAAGATGGTGTGAGTGCTTGAGGTATAATAAAGATTTCTCACACAAAGAATAAACAATTCAATGAGCAGCAATAAACTTAATTTGCACATTAGATATGCTTTTCCAAGTTCTGACATTTCAGTTGAAAATAATGCTGAAGCAACGAGGCCTATAATTGAACAACCAAAACTTCTCCAGAGGGGAAACAAAAACAAATGTTCCCTGCAAACAAGATCAGTTTTATAACATGTTGTTACTCAGTGTTTTAATAAACTTCCTAAATGCCAAACAAAATATTTTTTCCATTTTTTTTAAATGGGATTTTTTGGTATTGCTCCATTAGGATGTATACATGGGGTAGCTGTAATGGTATCCTAACTTCAATGAAATCAGAGCCACCTAAACCCTAAAGTTCTTGGTGTATTCAGTGCTAGTTGTGCTGTAGCATCAGATCAGATTACACACTGCACTGCATCAATGTTATTTGCTCTTTTGTAGTATGAAAACAGTTTTAGACAACTGCAGTAGGTTAGGAAGAAGGACGTTCCCGCAGGCTAGAGTAAATATTCTGAATTCATTGAAAACGAAAATATTAAGAAAAAAGGCAGTTACAAACTGCATGTAATAATGTGCTCTCCTTGTAACTGCAATCATTATTAATGTTAGCTCTTTTGCAAAACTGAAATATGTTTACTATAATCTCACAAGTTCCACACTTTAACTTTTCTTTCTCATTTAAAATCAACAAATATGAATGCTTGCATAAGAAAATATCAGTACTGAAAAGATCACGCAGGAAAAAAGAGAAAGAAAAGGCACTGTTTGCCTTAGTTTTCCTTCTTTTCTTCCTCTCATTGATCAGACATCAGAGGATACAGAGCACAGTCATTACACATGCTGCTCACAGGAACAGCTACACAAACAATATCTCTTTTTATGTCCTTCAGCTCTGGACTGGCCCACCTGAGAGATAAGTTGGTACTAGCACTTTTTACTAATGGAGATGGACCATCCATCAGTGCTGCAAAAACGTGAAGCAAAAGGCTGCTTGGATGTAATAGACTTTAATGTCTTCCACAACGCATTTATCTGTGTTTCAAAGAAGGGTGGAAACTGCTGCAGGGAGGTAATCCGTGTGGAGCAGCACTGCCCTGGGAGCACAGCCAGGGTGTGAAGTCACACCAGCAGCCCCAGTGCAGCCTCTTATAGCTGCCCATACTGAGAACCTCAAAGAGATGCTCTCTTGGTAAGGGTGCCACCCAGCAGCTGAGTGGGTGGCTTCAGGATCTGCAGGGATGCAACAAATGCAACACATGTCTGTGTCACGATGAAGGAAGTAAAAGCATCTAATATTCAGATTAATTCTTAATGCCTTATTTCATTTTACACCCATTTTATAGTCTCTTCTGCAGCCTCAGATGTGACAGAAATTAAAAATGAGCAGAATAAAGGCATGCCACAGGGGCATCGTATTGGTCCTGTGTTGTGCTAACCTCAGGCTGCCCAATGCCTGCAACTTCTAAATAGTACTGCAGTGCAAATATCGCTGTTAATGTTACTGTGCATTTCAGTTGGTACCTTGAGAGACCTCACTAATAAACACACTGACCGTCAGTTTGCTGTGGTCATGAGGTTTCTTTGCTACAGGTGATGTCGCTCATTTTCAGCTGTAAACTGCAAGGAAAAACCTCTCGATAGCAACAGTGATTGGTATAGTCTTGAGCATCCCAGCAAAACAAAACCAAGCCAAACCAAACCCCACACTTTCTACTATTCATAAAGCACAAAGGAATATACTAAAGTACCTTTCACAATCAGGTTCCCTGAATTTCTGGCAACTCCAAACTGATTTGTTGCTATACAAGTGTACACCCCAGCATCTGATTTGGTGATGTTGTAGAGTCTGAGACTGCCATCCTCCAGTAAGAGGGCCCTGGGAAAACAAACAAACAAACAAGCAATAAAAGAAGAATAAGAAAAAAAAGGCTTCTGTTACAGGAACTGCAATAAAAATGCAATGCTTCTTTTAATATTTAAATGCTTCCATTATGTTTCTTTTCCACAGCAAGCTGGATATGCAGCAACTAATTTTCACCTCTGCTCATTATTGATTTCTATATTGAGAATGTTATATTGACATACTGGAATTGACCATTAACTTATCCATATCGCTTGCAGTAAAATTAGGAGTCTCAAGAGAAAGAAGGAAGACCCAACTTTTTACCTAATTGTCCTGTATTTTACCATGGGGGGCTTTTTTTCCAGATCCCAATGCTGAGATGCTATACTAATGTTATGTCTGAGGCCAGCTGCCTGTGCAATTTTGTCAGGATTATTAAAAGACATTAGCAGAGTAGCTGAGATGCTGAAATGCCATCTCACAAGCCAAGGAGCCAAATCAAATACACTGTTCTCTCCCAGGGCCCTCAAATCACCTTGTTAGTCACTACACTGTTCACATAAGTTTGCAGAGGATTGGATAAATTGCATTTAATAGTAATTTCAGAACCACTCCTGAGTTTTGAGGACAAAATTAATTTTTAAGCTTGTTTACATGCCTCTTCATGTCAATGAGATACCTTTCGGATGCATGCCAGCGCAGTGCTCAGCATGAATTTTCTGTAGGTAGTTTTCTGTAGGTAGGCTTTCACATTAGGCCTGGGACCTCTTCCTGTCACATATGGGGACAACAATTCACGACTCAGGGATTTCTTTCATGAATATACAGAAATGGAATTGTTAGGTAATGAGCTTTAGGTCAGAATGACATTATTCCATAAGATTTTCTTAATTCGATGTCAGTTCTTGCATCCAGCTATTGTTCCTGGTAGATGTTGAAGCTTTTGATAAATTTTTGAGTTCAGAAGGACAGTGGGCTGAAAGATCCTTGAATCTCATGAAAATGGGGTTGGGGTTTCAGTGCACAGCCTTTCCTGCTAGTAAGGCTCCTGTGTGTGCACACTCCTTAGTAGGCATCAGAGAATCTGCACTGCACAGGGATGAGCTGCACTCAGACATCACGCTTTGCTGGATCTGACAGAATCCAGACGTAAGTCATAAATCCCCAGGAAAAGATGTTTCATTCATTCCAGTGCTCACAGAAGCACTGCATTATTCTTTTATATTCCCCTTTTAATTGACATTTAAATCTAACACAAGAATTCTTTTATAAAAAGAAAATATCTAATTCATGCATCACAACTTGGGTATTTAATATTTATTACTGACAACATAAGATTGGATGATGCAATGAATTATTAAAGGAAACGAACAATAACAAGAGCAGTAGTTGAAGCTGGCAGTACTATCATAGCTGTTAAATCACAAAAACCATCACAGCACCTTTCTGTATTCCTCTCTTGTATTTACATGCTTGTAGCTATATGCATAACACACATCAGGCCTTGTTCTTCTTCCCATTACCTATTTTCAGCCTCAGCTGAGGAAGTGCCAGATGTGGGTTTCAGAACCTGTCCTGGAGCAATGGGGCCAACCCATCCTGCATTGTGCCAGGGATGCAGAGTGGGGGCTGAACAGAGGTGATGTAGTGCCCACCTGATGAGGGGCAATGGGGAGAGGAGCTGAGAGGAAAAAGGATTCAGGTTGGAATGAAAAATCTTTGTTACCTTGGCAATAATCACCAGTACTGCAGTGGTTGCTCGCCTGCAATTTGGAATATGATGAGAAAATAAGTTGGGGTTTAATAATCTATCATATATCCATATTAAATTGGAGAAGAGCAATGAAGTACACTTTTCAATATAACGATGACTCAACCAAATAACATTTTCAGATATGGATGAATAAGCAAGACAGAATTTAACCTTTCCACTGGCATCACGATGCTGTGCATCAAATCAGGGGCCAGGAGTGCGTCTCCTTGGTGCACTGGTTGGCTGATGTATGGTGGCTTTATCACATAGCACCAACAGGTACTCAGATGTGATCAGCAAATGTTCACAGATTGGATACCTGATGTATAAGCTGCAATGAGCCAACGCAGTGTCTGTCTCACCTCCAAATGCTGATGTCCTGTTATTTTAACTGCAGCTGTATGTAAAATCATTAGGCACAAACTAGAATCTAGAAGTGGGAATGAGGAAAAGAAGACAATGCCAGTCCCCAAAATCTTCTACTGTAAATATCTGGGAAAAACAGTCTGTAGAAATGCAGAATAATAAAGGAAGAAAAAACTTTGAAAGCACAGGCTCTGTGCTGAGCCCTCTACGGATTACTGGTTATGGCTTTTCCACCGAAGTTTAGTGATGTCTGGCTCAGATTTCTTTTTGTGTATTCTTTGTTAGGAGCTGGGATCTGAATAATTCACAGCTTTGTGGTTTACCCACTACCAGGGGTTGGTACTCAAGTGCTGACAAGGCAGTGTTTGATCTGTAGAATTGTTGTTCTGAAACAATACTTCCACGACCCGGCGAGTTGAGATAGAATGGTTCTTTCAATGGATCAAAACAGAGCTTGGCAGAGATGAGCCAGGAGCTAATAAAAGCTCCAGAGCAGTGTGAAACCTGGCAGAGGTCATGCTACCTGAAGACAATTAGAGAGACAGTAGTACATATGATGGTTGGGCAGAATTTATGTAAAAGCAGAATGGAATCTGGAGTAATTGGCTGGCAGAGAAGGGAATTAAAGCAAAACAAAGAAAAAAGTAATTTACAGATGTACTGAGGTCTGTGTCAAGAGAGGGATGAGAAAGCAAAGCACAGCAGAAAATCAACATGATGCATTTTGAATACAAGGGAGAAAGCTCTGTGAAACACTGACCCCATTGCCACGTACAGCAAAGTTGCCATAAACTTCCTCCAAGCCACGACTTTATGCTGTGGGTGGGTTCAGAGGGGCTTCACTTTGTCCTCTTCCATTTGTCTTTCAAATTACAGCACTGCGCTTCTGACGGCGATGGGAATGTTTCCTTTAATGGGCTTCGGATCAGGCTCTAACAAACAATTTAAGAAGAAGCTGTGAAATGCATGTCTCACCTGCTGAAAGGCTTGCTGAAAACCGCTACTTTTCACAACATTTTACACTGTGTGAAGGCTACGGATAATAATTCTTACCACTTGCATCAGGAGACAAGGTAATTTCAAGTAATGAGACAAGACAGAAAAGTTTAACTTGTTGGATATAATTGCCAGTGGAATATTTTCTCTGCCAAGAAAATGGGACTTTACTCAGTAAGTAAACAAGGGTTTGCCAAGGGACAAAAGCTGAAAGGTCTACAGCGAATCTGGTGAATGTGTCCCTGCTATGGAGGAGGAAATGCAATGAACTGCTTGAGACACAGCTGCTCATAAAGTCCTCCTGCAGCAAGGGATTGCTTGGGCAGAAGCCTAAGTCTAAACTGGCATCTCTGACTTACAAAGTGCTTAAGTACTTAACAGAGTGCTCTAATGCTGGTATTTCTGCCTGAATTATGCAGTTTCTATCTCTGGGTAAATAGCTCAATCAAGCAAAGATGCTCTGAGGAAAAGACAAATAGAAAATTCAGTGATACAAACTCATAGAAAGTTCCAGCACACAAGGGCTGGTCGGAAATACTCAGAAATATCATCCCCAATGTAACAAGCCTGGGAACCTACCCCACAGAGGTGGATATGGGGGATGAAGTTTGCTTCCAGTGGATCACAAGAACGTAAGACAGCCATAAAGCCCAGTACCAAGACACAGCTCTCCAATTCTGCAGCCGCTCCCATGGAAGAGGTGAGGGCAGGGCCTCACAGTGCTGTCCCAGCAGCAGGTGGGCTGCAGTGCAGGTTTGGTTCCAGCAGCAGTGCCTTTCCAAGCAGGATGAAAATCACCTTCAAGAGGGGATCCACAGCTCCTTGCATCTCTGTCAACCTTCAATCACGCACCAGTTTGGGAGAAGTTTCTCCCCAGTTTATTAAGCACAGTGATGTCCTTTTGTTTGTTTTTAATCTACTAATTTCACGGGATTGATCCGTGTCCTTGTCCTCCCTGAGTGACTCCATTAACATGCAAGATAAGTGCAGAAGTGAGAAGGGAAAACAAACAGGAGACTCAAAGAGTCAAAACTCTGTCATGTTCAAAAAGAAGAGACTGCAATGCTTCTGCAGAAGACACGAGGCTGGGAAGAAGTGAAAGCTCATTAAAATTGTCACACATACTTTTTAGGTAAAGAACTTGAGAAATCGGGCAGCGGCGATAGATACAGCTTTTAATTAACCAGGCCAAACAAACCATCTCTGAAAGCACTGTCTCATGTGAACAAAAGATTGTTGATGGCTATTTGCTTTGATCTTAAGGGCATGAAAGAATAATATGTATTTAACAAGGCTGATAGAAAAATAAAATCTGAGAAAAGAAAGAGGTGTCAACTCATTAGATTTTAAAGAGCAGCAGAGGTAATTTTGCACACAGCTGTATTGTTCAGCCAATCCATGTTAGAGAGATACAATTCTAATTCATGGATGTGAATTTCATTAATTCAATACAGCAAATGTCTTTGAAATCCCCATCAAAATCAGTTGAGTTGCATTGGTGTAATAGCAGGGGTGATTCAAACCTATGCCTGCAGATTTCAGCGCTGCCAGTATTACAGTTATCTCTTCAAGGGCATAAAATAATTCCTCTCCAAATAAAGTAACCCTGATACTTGATGTACAGATTCACCCTTCTTTTCTCCTGTCTGCCTCTAACATCAAGTGTCTGACACCTCGTAATGTTATTGAAGCCATCATTGTGGCACTGTGCAGATAAAAAGGAACACGCTGGATCTGATGAAATCAGAGGCAAAGTAATTTTTATTATCTGAGAGATCCTATTTGTAACTATATCTTCTCAGTCTCACTTTGGTGCTCGAGAGCAAAACCACTCTTGATTTCATAGGCTCTGAAAAGCCACATTGTTTATACATTTCTAGCGGGTATGCCAGCAGTCACCGAGACAATAACTGACTCTTCCAATTTTGCAAAATGGGTAAAGCATGAGGGAGGCTGAATTAAAAAGTACGGGGGGAAGCAGGAGAGGGGCAGACGCATGAGCACAGCTCTCCAGTGACTCAGTTCCTACTGATTTATGCAGATGTAAATGTGAGTAAAGTTTGACTGAGTGAATGAATTGTACCTGCGGATGACAGCTCTGGTATTTTTGAAAAGGTCCCACCGAGTCCCATCTGAGATCCAACTGTCTGTATTATATGTTAATGATCTTTGTACCTGTTTATCTATTCAGAGTGTAATTTGTATGCTAATAGTACTGCCATTTAATAAACTACGCTTAAATGAAGATTTTCCTTATCTGCATAGCTTCAAAGTTGATTGACAATTAACTGGAAATAAAATAAATGCCATTAAAATCCATGTTAACTGTTTAGATCAAAACAAAATTACACAATCAAGCTGAATAGTCTTATTGAAGTATTTTAGAAAAGAATGCCATTAGCAATGGTAGAAGGTGTCAGCAAAACAGTTTGTTGCTATTTTCCAAAATCTATCACTGTTCCTAAAAACAAACATTATTTTTGCATAGAATCTCTGCTATTTGAGATTGCACATATTTATGTTATTCAAATATATACAGGCATCTGAACTGAGTTTCATGCCATCATGAAGCTTCAAGACAAATTATAATATTTTCAGGAGATGGCATTCCCATTAGCATAAAATAGTTATGGTTGCTAGGCCCTGTTTTTAAGATACTCGAGTGCTAAATGTGAGGGAGATGTCTTTATGTGACGGCCAAAGGAAAAAAGCAGCAAAACCATCAGTCTGCAGCTCTGTCTGAAGCTACTGCATTACCGTGTCTCCAGACTTGTAGCCGAGGAACCCTGGGCAGCAGCACCTCTACGTGTATGGGAAAGAAAGATGTGCCAACCAAGTAACTGGGTTAGTAATGAAAGAAAACAAAAGATCAGTGCCAAAATCGCTTCCATCCTTCCAGCTTTCTAAATCACTGTGATAGTTTTAAGCTGCTGTGAGCCCTTTCATCCCCAGTCTGCTGCACCAAACAAACATGCACTGTTCTGGTCTTCCTCCACATGGAGAAATGGGACTCATGTCGTATTACAAGTATGGCTCATTTATGGCTCTTCTCTCCTATGTCTGTCCTTGTCCTGTTTGAAATTTGCATCTAAAAAGCCAGTTCCATGAGATGTCAGATAAACTGGACTGAGACACGAGCTGCACCCCAGCAAGCACAGCCATAAAGAGATATTTTTTGGTTATAGGTCTACCTCGCGGGCAGGGCATAATGAAACAGCATTTACATAGCATTTACATCGACCTGACAGTCATAGCTGACAAAAATATAGTGGTAAAGAAATACAGTGAGAAGGAAAGGACCAGGAACCAGACTTCACAAATTCTGTGGTGAGAATCCACATAGAAATTAAACTGAATTGTCAGAGAAAAAAGTTTGCCATATTTTCTATTTGCCGGCAAGTTCTGTTGCTTTTAAGAGATCTTTACATCAGAGAAAAGTTCTTCCAGCACAGGATGGTATGCCCACACTAATAGTATTCAATCTAATCCCACCATTAATCATTATTTTTATGTTTCAGATCTTATCAGAGGCAGCCATTCATACAACCAAATTCACTCCAGATGTAAAACTAAGCCCTTAATGTGGAACTTAAGTGGAATTTAAACAGTACATAAGGCCCTGAATTACCCTCTGTGTGGGAGTTTAATTCACTTAGAGAAATCTTCTTCCCTCTCTGCTTGTCAGAATGTATTTCAAAAATAAAAGTACAGTAAAACCTGCAGTTAACTTTAAATTGTTTTGTGTATACAAGTGGCAAGTGACACCAGGTACACAGTGTGGTACTGGCTTGTTTTCACAGATCCTGAAGCAGCACGTTTGCGTGCACGCTCACACATAATGGATCTGCAGTACTGGGGATGCTCTTGCTGTAGCATGTTCTAATGTTGAAGTGATTAATTTTTAACAATCAAATCAAGAAAGGAGTTTTGGAATGAGTTGCTCTGAGTCCCTAGTGAACAGGTGAACTATTCCCAAGACAGGAAAAAAAGAAGGCCCCAAAACTACGTTCTCCTCCACTGAGGAGCTCTTGCTGCTGCTTTACCTTCTCTCTGAGCTCATCCCCTGAATCCCTCTGCTCTACTCAGCCTGACTGCATTCATCTTTGTTGATCTCAGCCTCCACACCAATGACCCATCTTAACTCTGCGCACTACTTGCCTGTCATGCTAATCAGTATCACTCTATTGCATCTTTCAACATCATCTCTCCAACGTACCATTATCTATCTGTTGCTTCTTAACATTCTTTTAGGGCAAAACTTTTTCAATCAGGAATCTTTTATTTGATCCTTGTGCAGTGTAGCACAGCATGTTTTCCACCCATTACTGTTATTTCTGTATGCAACGGCAATATGCACAAGAATAAGTGCAGCAGTAATGATGTACATGGCAGTACAACTTGGACTAGAAGAGGAGCACAGAAGGTTGCATTCTCTCATTATTATATATATAATTTTTTTTTTGCAAACTCCTAATTAGGAGCCTTGATTCAGAGCCTGTTGAAGTCAATGGAAAAGCTCCAGTGAGATTAGCTAGCTTTGGATCAAATCCTAAACATCAATCAGAATATGTGCATGAAGCAGGGATAGAACATGAACTGAAAGGGAGAGAGGGCACAACACTGACACTCACTGGGGCTTAGTTTGTTACAGCTCCATATGACATAGAAGAGTGACAGATTGCTTGGGACATCTCAGCATGTAGGACAGCCCCTCAGAAAGGCTCACCTTAACAAGGTTCCCAGGAGCAGTCTAGGAACAATTTAAAATTGTATTACAGAGATGTCATACAGCAGGGAAATTGTAATAAATCCAGTATTGTGCAGGTTGTCATTCTTGGTTGAACGTGAGAACATATGGTTCATTTGCTTACTTGATGCTCATGCTATCTGATGTGCTAAACTCTATTGCATTAAGTAGTCAGTAATACATGATGAAATTAAGTTTATTGGCTTGTTCCATTATGAAACTCCCTCAGGAGAGAGAAGAGAAAAGGAAAGAAAAGCCCTTTTCCTCTGTCTTCCACTGCAGTAATATTCTGCCTGCTGCCCGACAGAGTTCCATTGGGTCAAGTAGCAGTGGGGGGCCCCTTTTGTCTTCTCATTACTTTACAGTGGATCAACTTCAAATGAAAAGATAACAGAGAAAGAAGAAAGGGGAAAAACAAAGCAAGATAAGATTAAGAAGAAAATTAAAATATTGCCTTTTTCTTCCCCTCCTCTGTGCTCATTCTTCCTTCTCTCTGCATCTCTTTCCTCATCTTTCACTCAGTCATATGCTTTCCACTCCCCAGCCTTTTCTCTCATCTCAAGGTGAAGGCAGAAATAACCGTAAACACAAAAAACACAAAGGAAATGTGAAGGTACTGCAGGTCAGTCAGACATTTTCTAGCATTCCTGTGATTCCTTTTTCCTATGCCGATATTATCATTTTTGCCAGATCACCAAAAATTTCTGCTCATGCTTACTCACTCATCAGTGTGTATTGCAACGTTTTATGGTCCTGATAGATTCGATGACATTATCAAGAAGTGGGAAAAAGATGAGAAAAAGCTTGCATGCTTATGTTTCCACCCTACAATGGAAACAGAAAAATAGCATGGCTGTTAGCAAACAAATATTCTAGAACTATATTTTTCCTACTTTTACTAGTCTTTCACAATATCTTTTCAACTACCATTCAAGTAGAAACAGAAACCATTATAATCTGAGAATAAGATATTTTTAGTCAGAATGTAGAACACTCCCTGAAACTTCCAGTGCTCCCTTGGGAAGGGTGTAATGATGGGTTTTGTCTGGTTACCACCGAATATGTAGTAGTACCATGGCTACAGAGTTGAAAACCCAAAGCAATTCTACACAGCAATCTCAGGTTTTGCAGCAGTTTTCATATCTTAATATGCAAGTTCAGACCAAACAGAGTGAAAGTAGGCAGGTAAATCCGTGTCTTTGATTTCTGTCAGTTTAGTTGTTAGCAAGGAATGGAACTGAAGTGATTAATCAAATTTAGCAGATGTGGAATCAATTTCATTGGTTCCCTAAGCAAAATTAGAATTTCATCAAGAGAGAAGCTTAATTTGTATTCATGTTGACTTACAGCGATAGTGTCTAAGATATCTGGAATTGCTCTGATTGCTGATGCCCACACTTCAAGTGCTCTATTTAAAAGCTAAAATAGGAAATGAACTTCTTTACAAGCACACAGACAATGATGAGATAGAGGGGTTAAGGCATATCATCAAAGCTATGCAAAGCCTCTTGTGATGGAAAAGCAAAAGGGATAAAATGGAGATACACCTAATCCAGGCTTCAAAAAGTGGACTTAAAAATAAAATAATAGCAACATTCATATCCCATTCCTATTCATCTAGCCACATCGATGTAGAAAGCTGGGAATAGAATGCTAAGAGCTGGAATAGTATAAGAAAATGTGGTGCATGTAAAACTTGCTACTAGCATACAAATGTCTGCACTACCTTTATCTGCAAACAGTGAGTGCATAAATCAGGGCAGTTTGTGGCACTAAGCAGCACGACAAGCAAAGCTTCTCTTTGTCTGTACTGTGCAACTGGTGTGACTTCAGTACACACTCTTTTTCAAACACTGTGGATGTTTCATTCCCCAGCTTTGTTCATCTAAAAGTTTGGCATCTCATTTGAGATGGAGGTGCCTGCCAAGAAAAAGTAAATAACTACCTTACACTGCATATTGACTTCAGCTAAATAAAAGTTAAGTAACATCAATCTCCTCCTTTGTTAGTAGAGCACGGCAAAACTTGGAATTTTCAATCCATTTTGTCATGATTCCTCCCCAAGCAGGATTTTTTATTTATTTATTTTTTTAAATAATGGATATTCTGGAAGGTTTCGATACAAGCTAAACAAACAATGCTGACATTCTGGTAATTGAAATGTTTCATTGCAGTTTGTTGAACTGCCCTGACACATTTCTTCTCAAATTGGTTCAAGCTGAAATGCTATTTCACAGTACAGTATGCTTTGTGTGTAGTATTTGAGCAGTAGATTGAGGACTTCTCATGTTTACCAATTAGTTTTCCTCATTTTTTTAAATCCTCTTTTCTCTAATTCCAACAGTAGCCCACAAGAAGACAGCCTTTATTTATTTTCTTTCGTGCAAATAACCAAAAAGTTTGAAAATTATGTATATACATACGTATTTTTGAGATGGGGATCTGACTCTCAACAGTGGAGCAGCAGAAAAAGAGCAGGGGCAGACAGCAGCTGGGCACACTGGAAAGGCTGAAGAAGAGCAGTTGTGCTCAGGAGACCCATGAGCAGCTCACATGTAGCACATGGCTACAGAGGAGCCAACCCTTCAGCTAATGCAACCTTCTGAGTTGCTACATCTTACCTGAGAGCAGGAGAATCCCCCCAGCTTGAGCCTCCAAGAGGGAGCTGTAAGACCTCAGCAATTAGCAGATCATCTTTCTGCCCTCATAATGGTAGGCTCCAGCCACAACATCTGCTCAGAATCACATAAGATTCTTGCAACACAGCTTTTCATTTCAGCTGTTTCAACCATTCTTCCATATTTCCTTTGAGAAATGGCAATAACTTGAATGCAAAATACCAACAGCAAGTGTGACATGGGAGAGAGAATATGCCAGGGTAGAGCAGCTTTACTTATGGCCAAGAATCAATTACCATCCTTCACTGAGATAGGGCTGAACATGGTCCTGCATGCAAGACCCGGAGCCAACAAGCATTGAACATGTTTTATTGACGTACTTCTTGCCCAGTCCTCAGGAAAGGATTTAAATTATGAATATTTGCTTATTACTGATTATTAATGCATGGAAAGTGCTGTATATGACTAATGCATTTTTTCAGCCTACCTCATTTCTCTGTTTTCCCTAAGCAGTCTTCATTTAAATTCTGAGTGGAGTGAATCATATGTTTCTATGCATTCACTACAGTGTTTAGGGATCCTCATCTCATGCTGAGGGAATAGCACCTCTCCCTGGTAAGTACGTAGGGTTCCAATTCCCGTTCATTAAAATGCTTCAATCAAAAAGAATTTTTCAGGAATATGTTTGCCATGAGGCTCCCACCAACAGCACTAATAAGACAAGCATTCATGATGAGATCAGTATCTAGACTAGAAAATTTGCTGTGTTTAAAACATTAATTGTTCTCCTTTTATGTATTTTCTCTCTACTTTTCCTCAGTGGGCTCGTGAGATGATAGCAGTGAGGTGTGAGATGAAGAAAATTCCCTTTGGACTTACTGAGAATAGCTAACATCAAAACAGCTCACACCTGTGTCAAACTCCACAGCTTGACGTGATCCAGAGGAGCAGGTTGGGGATCACAGGAAGGAGAGAGCAGGTAGAAAGAGCTTGGGTTAGTCAGCTGCAGGATTTCCTTTTGATTCCCATATTTGATAACCTCAAGTTCTGTCTCTAAAGCAGCCAGCTGCATGAGGCAAGGATAAACCCCACTATTCAGGGGGTGACTCCTGACAGTGGATTTCAATTATTTTAGAGAATCTTGAAATAGAGTACTTAATCAGATAAGGATCAGGAAGCAGGTCTGACAGAGGTACAGTTAGTTTGCTTTGCCATCTAACATGAAAATTTATTAATGTGGGAATGTTTTGAAGGATTTTTGTACATGATTCAAAGGTAATAAAGTATTCTGTATAAGCAAGAGCACAAAAGTAGTTGAAGACCTGGGCAAAGATGTTTTTGAGCTACAGAGAAGATGGGAAAGAGAAGTGGGGCTGAAGAAAACTGTTTGTGCCCTAGGAAGGGGGCTGTAGGCTGAGGACCTTCACCAAGGTCTGCAGCTTGGCAAACAAAGAGGAAATCAAGTATAAAATATTTCACAGTGCTTATATTCATAGTATGGATGTTTTTTTTTAACTTTTCCTAGTTAGCACTTTTCTACTTAGGTACTTAAACTGACGTTAATACAATATCGCAAGATAACACTGCTTTAAGAGCTCATAGGATCAAACAGAGCAGTGATCATGTATGCCACAACCATCACAAATAAACTATTACGAGTGGAAGGAGGAAGGTGAAAAAGAAAGAATATCCTTTTCCCCTTAGGGTGAAACAAGACTAGTTGCAGTATTTCTGTAACAAAAGATCAAATTTGTCCAAGTCATTCCCAGGAAGCTATGGGGTTTGACTTATTTTGCAACGTGTCCATCACAGTTCTGCTGTCAGAACCACGTGGGATTGCTATTACCTTTCTTTTTCCCTCCAGCATATATAGCCCAACCTGACTTAAAAAAAAAAAAAAAAAAAAAAAAAAAAAAAGGCTAGAAGAGGAATCCACAGAGATTACAAATGCTGCAAAATAACATGAGAACTGATATAAGCAAAGGTTTAGTTAAAACAGTGTGTACGTGACATGGCAGGATTTAATCATACGCACAAGTAAGTCAAAGCAGGTTCTCTCTGTTTTTATGAGTAAAGATGTGTGATTTTAGTACTTTAATTAGCTGTGAAGAGGAATTACAGCCATACAAAACCTCTTTTCATTTCTGCTTTCTATCACAAAGTTTCTGTGAAAAACACCATGCAGATGATTTACTTTACCTTCTCTAAAGCTGTGGCATTATCTATTTTGTCATTTAATAATCCCAAAGCCTCAAATTCTACCCTGCACCAGTGGACACACAGGCAATAATGCTTTGCATATGGAGTGTTCTAAAATCCTCCCATTCACTTCAATGCAAATCCTGCTCCTTTTGTTTACTTTTGCTCAGCAGCAAAGGCCTTATGGGATGCTTAAAAATTACAGCGTGCTTATAATTATTGTTAGTAAATTAATACAGGAGTGTAAGTAAATACTGTACACAGTATGTGAATATTTTTTATGAGTAGATCAGATGGGGAATATCACGGTGCTGGAACTTCAAGGTCTAAGCTTAATTCAGTGATTTGAATTGCAAGTTTTAGATGGTGCTCTCCTCACTCCTGTTACCTGACATCAGAAAATTCAGAGCTTACTCACAGGAAACTGCCTAACTGAGCATGCAGTATACTGTGGTAGACCACATCCAATAGGAAAGAATAGGCATTTTTGTCAGATAGACCAAAATGCAAATAGGAATACCTGAGCAAGCACTAGTTAGAACAGCATTCTTAGTTAATAGCTGAGTAGTTAAATGGAAAATAGAACCAGCATTATTGAAGAGATGGAAGAACCATTGGAAAGTTCTCTACATTCTCTAGCACACATTGCTTGCCCAGTTTTTTCTGTTCCTCTGTTTTTCTGTTTCTAAGTGAAATCTCTCCTTAACTTTGCACTTTTTGGCACACAACTTAAATTTACTTTCATCAGCATTGTACACCGTAGCAGTATGGGATAGGAAAATACTTCCTTGCGTCACAGTTTGAGAGAAAGTTGTTTTAAAGAACTGAAGTGATATTCCATATGTGACCCAAAGTAGCATCTTTGAACAACTGGTACTGTCTGCAAAATCCGGTGTTTGATGCCCAGAACTTTATGAATTACTAGCTCTGGTTTTAGCCTTTGAAAGTGATGATGTGATAGAATGGTGTTGCTGTTACATTTGTGAACTGAAGGAGCTGCTGAGGAAGATTTCACTTCTTAGACACTGTTGCCTATTCTGCCTGTTTGCCTTCATTTCTATATAATAGAAATATCTATTATATCTATAATATAATAGAAATATATGGGGATAGTATTGTTCTAGACCGTGTCTGCCATTTACAACTTACTCAGGTCTGTAAGTTACTTTTAGTTTTGATACTTCAGTGTTTAATTGATATCAGCAGGTAATACTACAGTGAGTTTGTGGCAACTCACAAACCAGCTATTAGCCAGGGCAGACCTCACATCAGCAAAGCCCTGCACAAGACCATGTTGCCACATATCAGTGTGTAAGGGAGCATTCTGGCATGCTGATCCAGTGGCTCAGTCCTGCCTGAACAGCACAGACAGAGGATATGGAGGATGATTTCGGCATGGGTTGTTGTACAACCTGTACAGATGCCAAGCAATTATGCTGCAGCCTGGGGGCACGTTCCACTTCCCTGAAGCCTCCACTGATGTCTCCTACATGAAGCTGATTCACTCAGGCTTTTGCACGTGGCAAACAGTTGGCTTTAATAGCGTTGCAGTGAGCTAACTGCTGATGAACACAAACGTATGTATCATACAATTACCCCAGCGTATTCAGTTTGTCTTTGTTCTCAATCAGCTTTCTATCTGCAGAACTGTATGGCTATTGCTAAAGAAGAATAGGCCTCTGGCATCAAAGCTTTCCATCAATAAGCTGTCAAAAGCAATACTAACTCAGCTGTGTTGTGGTGATGTTTAAATGATATTAAAACAGAGAACACCCAACAATCCAGCAGCTGCTTTATTACAGTACCTTTTGTTCAGGCGCAGCACCTCGGGGCCCTTTCTCCAGTCAATAGCTGCTCTGGGAGAAGCACTTGGTCTACAACCAATGGTGACTTCACCACCAACTTGAACAACAGATGTTTTTTTCACGGGATTTTTGGAAAAATCGGGGGCTGCCGCTAAGAATAAAGAAGAGCAGAATGCAGCTGATGAGTTATTAAACAAACCTGCTGAATTCTTTTGAGTAACACAGTGGGTGAATTCACTAATTGCTTTGCTTTTTGGGTTTCTACAAAAGTGGATGCGTCAAACATGAGGAATATATCTGAGTAAAAAAGCATGGAATTCACTGAGTCTTATTTACACTGCTGTTCCGAACTCTCCATTGTGACATCTCTCCTTGGGAATCTCTGTAGACTGGGACAACATGTCTGTCTGTGGTAAGGGAGGCCCCTGAGCTACATCAGCAGTAGGGACAGAGCTCACTCCTGATCCCAGTCACTGCTCTTCATCCACGGCGTTTAGAGGATTCAATTACAAATGCCATTTTTCAGTGACTGTCAGTTCATCTATTTTCTGAAAGCATTATGCACAGATCCATCCAGTAATCTATGGGGAAATTCTCTCAGAGAAAGAGAAAACAAGTCCTGTACAAAAGTTAGGTGCTCCCAAAATCAGTGTTTCACTGCTTTCAGTGGCATTTAGCTGTAGAACAGCCTTTATGTTTTGATATATATACTGGAATACTTTTCACAATTTGTGAAAGATTCCCATTTTATGTGCATCTCTGGTAATTCTTCATAAGATTATTTGTTGTGTTATTTTTTTATATACACATATGCCATATGTTCTTTATGTAATATTAAAACTTTTCCCACTTTCTGAAATTATTTTTAAAGCTGCAAAATAGCTGTGAATAGCTCAAAATACAAAGTGAGAAGCATTGTTTAAACTTAGAAAAGATCACACATGGGATTAGAAATTTCCCCCAAAACAGCCATGAAACCAATAAACATTTACATACAGTTCGTGAAATTCAAGCAGCAAAAAAATATGAACAACCTTGAATTGGCAGGTAAAATTTAGCCATTTCTTGATTTCAGATCTTTAAATGGAGTATCCCATTACATGCCATTTTAATGCCATTTACTCACCTATGACCCTCAATTCAGCACTGGCATAAATAGTATCATACTTGTTTTCTGCCACACATTGATAGAGGCCAGAGTCTGACATATTCAGCATCGGTATGATAAGAGTTCCATTTTCCACTTGAATTCTCTCCTGATAAAGGAAAAACAATCAAAAAGAAAAGAAAAGAAAAAAAAAAAGATTAACAGAGCTAATATACATACAATCCCAAACATTTTTGGTATCACACTGTTGTACCTGATCATAATTCAGGAGTAGAGAAGCTATTTTCTTTTAAAATCACGTGGACAAGTGATGCATACATCAGTTACAATGGTTGTTATCTTTCCAGACCTCCTAACTCATGGTCTGAACCCCCTCTTCTATTAACCCAGTGATCATAAGAAAACCTCCCCAGGTGACAGAGGTATTCAAATAGCCAAAAAGTCTGAAGTATCATTGGATCCATATGTCATGGAAAAAAAACTGGATCCACTGAAAATGTTCTGAGTCATAGAATCATAGAATGGCCTGGGTTGCAAAGGACCACAATGATCATCTAGTTCCACCCCCCTTCTATGTGTAGGGTTCCCAACCAGCAGACCAGGCTGCCCAGAGCCACATCCAGCCTGGCCTTGAATGCCTCCAGCGATGGGGCATCCACAACCTCCTTGGGCAACCTGTTCCAGTGCCTCACCACCCTCTGAGTGAAAAAGCCCTCTGCTGAAAGCCAATTCCTAAATTCTTATTGGACCCATAGGCAGCTGTTCAGCTCAGAGGAACAACATGTTCCTCATGGCTTGAATTTCTATTAACAGTACATTGCTTTGGCGTAATTCTGCTGAAATAGTGGAAACTGCACAGTAGGTAAATTTGGACAAGAGCATGATTTTTGTGCACTAAGTTATTTTGGCAAATTTAAAAGCCTGTTTCATGATACAAGCATAACTTAAAGCCAAATATTCTGTGAATTAACTATTACTAGCCTTGGAGAGCTCCAGCTCCTAACACTGAGAAGGAAGAGAAAGTACATTCTCCAAAACAGATTTGTGAGGAAGAAGCCCACAACAGACAATATAAATTCCATCACCAAATGCAAATCTGAAACAACAGATATTGCTACTATTATTATGCCTCTTCTTTAGTTTGGCTCTACTGCCTCTGAAACAGTAATGGGAACATACGTTGTTAAGCAGTACAGTCCTTTGCTGAACAGCTAGAAGCATCTACAACATCTCTGTGAAGTGCAGAACAGATTAGCCCTTTGCATCCCCGCGGGGAGATTTCTCTGTGCTTGCAGAGAAGAGGGTGCCACCTACTGAGCCAGGGAGCTCTGTGTTTCAGTGCTCTGTCTTTTCGTTGGAGGTCTCCCAACCAAGAACTGACTGAGTCCAACCTTGCTCAGCTCAGAAATTTGATGTGATCACAGCCTGCGGCTGTATGGTTGGTGTATTGCAAGCTAATTAACAACATTACATTACTTATCTACTGTTAATTTTTTGAGGCTCTTGCTACAAATATCTTCTGCGTACTTAGTTTTACCTTCAGGCTGTTTGCTATCCTCTTGGTGCATTCTATTTTTACAAACATCCTTTGAATACAAAACCCCCTTCTGAAGCAACACTTGCATTTCATACACATGCTGAACCCCCCTCCATTCTCAGCTGGCTCTTTTGAACTACACAGACAAAGAGAAGAATAAAGCACACCATGTACACAAGCAGGAATACTGCAGAGATGACCAACCAGGTGGTCAGGGAAAAGGGTTTTACAGAGAGCAGATGATACCCACAGAATCAGCCCCGAGATGGAAAGCATCATATTCCCAACAAGCAGGGTGCTGTGATGGTCTGAATATTTTATTACACATCTCTTGTACTTTCACCTTCAAACTATCCATTTTGTCCATTGAGCAATAACATTCAGTATTTTGTTGCCTGAAGTATTCCATTTACAATATACTGTAAGCACTGTGAAAATGTTTCTGTAGAGTTTTATCCTTTTTTTTTTTTTTATTGAAACGATGCAATTGTAGAGTGGCAGGCTTTAAATATCACTGTCTTCAAAGAGAGAAACTAGATAATCTTGTGTAGGAACAGGCAACAATATGAGTGAAATTACTGGGTTCTGAAAAACTGCAATCCAAGTAAATTCTGGGTAGCCTTCTCAGGTGCTGGTTGAGCCCTGTTTAGGACTAATCCAAAAGAAGATCACATGAAAGATTGGACCCCTTTCCAATTGTTTCAAATAAGCGCCAGTAAATCAAACAAGTGTAAGTTCTGCACTCTAGCAGGCACAGAACACATCTATTTTGGAAGTGCTTCTGTGTCTGTTCTTGTTAGACAGAAACTAATCACAGTATTATTTTTTTCCTATCAAGTAAAAAATGCATTACAAATGAGCCACGCCATTTCACGCTCAATAGATGCTGCACAGATGCTAATAAAAAGGGAAACTTGGCCTCAGCAGAACACAAATGCAGCAAAGAATCTCTTGTCACAGAAGTCGGAAGACTGGAAGATGGATGTACCAAAGCTTGGCCGCCACAAAAGAATAATTATACTGCTCTGAAAGAGCCAAAGCTGAGTTCTCAGAAACCAAACTGCATAAGTAACTGATCAGCTCTTTTAAATGTCTGAACTCCAATTGATTTCCTCTCCCATCCCCCACTCCTACCACTCTACTGCTTCCTTCTCCACTTTGGTCCTTCTTTGTCCTTTAAGTGAGATTTTTCATTTATTCCCCTTTTTCTAGTTACGTTGTGGTTGGACTCAGTGATCTTTAAGGTCTTTTCCAACCTGAGCAATTCTATGATTCTATGATTCTTACAACTTTACATGGTCTTCTTTGGTCTGTTATTCCACTGCTGGGTGTCATCTGTATACTAAACTCAATCAGTTAATAACTGATTTTCATGGCTAATTCAGTTAAAGGATTAATACGCACAAGAACAGCCATACTGCATCAGATTAGAGGTCCATCCAGCCTCCAGGTTAAGAGCAGAAGCCACAGAACCAAGTAGTTATTGGGCTGATCAGATTGCTCTGAAATACTCTTCCACAGCCAGCCAATTAGGACAGGCATCCTACAGGCTTCCCAAACTACACGTGGCCTACACACGCGTTCACTATTTATGGACAGCCCCTTATTTCACTAGTTGTAATGGTGATTTATTAACCCATCTATACTTAGTGTCATATCTTGTAGCACTCAGATGCTTTGCAAGATAAAATATAACTGACGTTTTCAATATGTATGAACTCTAAGTACTGAGGCTTTATGTTGCAAAGTTTATGCTGTTACACTAATTATCATTTCTGAAACTTAATACAGTTATGAAACTAGTAACATATTTTACAATGAACGTCATAACTAAACCCTGTAAACGTAAGTTAAAAAGACAGAACCTTACCTCTGACATGAGAGGCTGGCCATTTTTTAACCAGCTGTAGGAAGGGGTTGGTTTTCCTTTTGCCTTACATTCCCAAAACAAACTGTCATAGAGAGACAGAAAGGCATTTTCGATTTTTTTATCCCATTCAGGGAGTGCTGAAAAAACAAGCAAACCGTTTTAAGCAGGAGGAACAATGATTTTGCTGGAAGTATGCTGCTGTTAATTAATAAACTGAGCTAAGCTAATTAGTATTTGACCAAAACATTCACATTGCCTTACAAGTAAATTCTGCACAACAGATCTCCCGGCATTGAACTTCAGGACTAACTTGGGAAGATGTTAGAAATTAAGTGGTCAGAAGATTCAGTTTAGACATTGTTTTTTAGGGCCAAAATTTGCAGAAATTGTTATTTTAGATGCCCAGAAGTCTGGACGCTCCTCTCCAGGTGCTATAATCTGTGTACCAAAAGTAGAAAAATCCAAACTATTAGTCAGTAGCTAATCAAATTCACAGACCGTAAGTGCTACCCACTGTGTTTTACGCACATACCTGAGATGATGGTTTTACATCATAGGTTCTTCAGGTAGAACTTACAACAGACACTATACAAAGGAATTAGGGTTATTCAAAACAGCTTCTGAACACTTGTGATGCACTGACATAAAGGTATTACTTTATAAAAACAAACAAGCAAACAGAATATGCAAGAATCACAAAGAAGCTCTGTAAACATTCAAATAAACACAGAAGGATGGAGCTGAGGAGGAGTTAGCACGAGGCTGACATACCAAATAGTTGTAATATATTGGTGAATATCAGAGCCAGGGAGAATGACCAATGCCCAGCAGGCTCTGAGATACACCAAAGCC
>JAOWBP010004220.1:16833071-16855336 GCA_028571105.1 Tragopan temminckii | reverse complement strand
GAAGAAGTTGTTCAGTGAGCAGTTTGCCATCCCTGCACCACTTCTCAGTGCTACGTTGA
Source organism: Tragopan temminckii (assembly GCA_028571105.1). Taxonomy (NCBI): domain Eukaryota; kingdom Metazoa; phylum Chordata; class Aves; order Galliformes; family Phasianidae; genus Tragopan; species Tragopan temminckii. Next base: position 16,855,277 of record JAOWBP010004220.1, on the reverse strand, counting down.
GGAGCACACAGCTCCTTTTGAATCAGAAAGAAGTTGCAGTGCTCACTCTTCAGCATGAACTGCGAGGCAGCCCGATCAGCATGGCAGCCCTGCCCAGGCTGATGAATTAACATTCAGCTTAAGGATTGAGACAGTTTTGCTCAGGGTGGTAGTTACAACATCTTGCACACCTTCTAATCAAATACAATTGTTACAGGGGGATTTCTGGGCGCACACAATACTGAGGTACAGCCAATGCAGAAAAGTATGTGCTATTTAGACTAGAATTCATGCTTGTGCAGACTTTGCAAATTCAGACTATCTGATCTGATTTAAGTGCATTGATTTTTCCATTTTCTATTTCAAAGCATATGCTACAAGTAAAAAGGGTTATGACATTTTGAGGCATGCTGTATTGCTTTGTGATGTTTGTGTAATTTGTGTGCAGTGAAAGGTAAATAACATGATGAAGTAATCAGATGAAAAGTGGGCTTTCATGCTAGCTGAGCATCTCACAGACAGTCACTCTAAAAGGGCTTTGCAAATGCCTCAGACTGTCACAATCTAGCAAAGACTAAATGGACTTGATTGCTTTTAATCTTTCCCCTAAAATGGTTAAATACTACCGACAGATTATTATTTTTCTTCTCAGAATGGAAAAACTCCGTCCAGGAGGAATTACTGCCTCTTCAATTTGTTATTTCAGCAAAACTGTGTCATCATTTGTCTATCTGATAAAAGGCACTTGGGATCTCCAGATTTCTTCCAAGTGCTCCAGAACGATCATTCTCATCCATGCTGCCCTGAGCACGTCCTCATTGGCCAAGAGGAGGGAGGATGTATGTACTTAGAAAAACACTACTTAGAAAAAGGCAAAAGCAAAACCCCTGACCGCTCCACTGAAAGCCATGAGAGTATTACTGCATCCCAAAAATGCCAAGGAACAGTCCTTCCTTACTCTGTAGCACTGGGAAAAAAAAATTGTTTATAAGAGGTCTATTGTCCTGTGTTGTTCAGGACAAAATGACTAAACCTATTCATGAATTTAAATTGTTGTCGTTGTTTCTCAGAATTCATGTTTAATTAATGAGACCCGAGGTCTGAGAAAGCTGCAATCATCACGACAGTCTAGCAGCAATACTAGAACAATGGGACCGAGAATCTCATTTAAGGTCCTCAGCCAACCAAATGTTTTCAGTAAGTACTGAATTTTCTGGGCTTATGCCCTGAATAGTTACGGATCAGGATCACATATGATTCTTTCTCATGGGAGAGTACTGTTTTTCTAGTTTGTTTAACTGCACTTCCTATTCTTGCTATCCATCTCTTAATGTCTCTATCACAGACGCATATGAGAACTAAAAGAGTTACTAACTGGCCAGGACTGCAACTAGTTATGGAGATTTCCCTCAAGACCAATTGCCTGCATACAGTTACTTTTACTTAAAACTGATGAAATAATTAAAACAAATCCCCTGTGTGCCTGCAATACAATTCTGGTTGCAGCAGTCTGTAACAGGTTTGTTTGTCTTTTTATTAAGGTGTGAAATGCAATTTAGAAGACCTACATTAATAAGAAGAGATTTATGCAGAACACCTCAGCAATATACATGCAGGTACAGCTTGGTTGTCTTTGCCCTCTCTTTTACTCTGAGTTGAAGCTCCACTGGTGCCTTGTGTTGGATTCCAATAACAAGCGTGGAGATGGAAAAGCACAGTGCAGGTGGTGGTTGTGACTTGGGAGCACACCTGGGTGAGGCTTCAGTGCCAGGCTGTGGCTTCACAAGCTGGGGTTTGACATCCATGTTTCTTATCCAGCCTGCAGATCTAGATCACCAACTTCATTGCTTGGGGGACACACATTAGCTTTTCAAAATGTACTGGTTGGGTAGCTGGAGATGCACAGGATTTATAGGGAGCTTTCAACTTTATTTATGACAAAACAAACCTTCACCGGGAAGTACGAATAACACAGGGCTGCCATGCTATGCATCCTGCAAATGCATTTATGTGCTCCTGCTCTGCTCTCTCTCACTGGTGCTGTCTCTCATTTTCAGCCTGTAGCTTTAATAATCTATGCCACTTCCTTCTGTACAATATTCCTCCTGCAGCTTTCATTTGACAGCTCTGTTTTTAATAGAGGATAAGCATGAAACTCCAGCTGAATCTGAAGACATATTTCTAATCTCATATAGCATTTATTTTGCTTCTCAGAGAGCCTGCTATCTTGAAGAAAGGAAAAAGTATTTTTCACATATTGAGATGTACAATAGGTTTCCAAAGGTATCATTAATTCAAACTCCAACTCAAAGTTACCTTGTAATAAGAAGACAAATGCATAAGTGCTGTTACCCAGATAATAGGCTTGATTCAATTATTTATCATGGTGACTTCTATAACATGCCAGTCCCATTCAGGGAAGAGTCCCATTTTGTTTGGTATTGAATGGAAGTGTCATAACAACAACATGCCTGCCTGCCCAGGTTTTAAGATGTAATCTGTAGTACTGCGTGAAGCAAACATGTAAATTGGATGTCAACATGAAAATAAGAAACAAGGAAATGTTAACTGTGAAATAACTGTTTCAAGATAATTTGTTCCCCTATTCTTATCAGGTCATTTTAGCATTTTCTATGTACTGTGTTTTTTTTTCTGTTGTAAGACAAGTAAAGACTCATACTTTCAAAGTGGTATCACTGAACTGAAGCATTTTTCTGTATAGTTTGCAAATGTAAATGACATTTCAATTCATCTATCCTATCTCTTTGATATGGGAAAGGATGAACACTTCTGTCTCTGGCAATGGAAAAATTGCATACTTCTTGGAAATGGGATATTTTTACTGCTATGCAGCTAGAGGGTCAAAGCAGGATGGGAGCTGTAGCTTTGTCTGCTGCCATGGACAAATGAGACCCCATTTTGTTGTGAACTGCTCCCTGCAGTAACTTTGGAAAGAGTCTTGGTGGGAACATGGAGCCTAAGAAAAGGAACTGCTTGATATTTAGCCCATTTGACTGTCCTGTATTGGCGTGAGACACTGAGATACTAGGGAGATACGTGCTTCAGAGGGAATGCTCCAGCAGCATGGAGTATTAAAGAAGTGGTCTTTAACAGCTGAAAATACTTAAGGCCAATGACAAAGTCCATTTTCTAGCAAAGAGTTTCTCTAGTTGCTCAGGAGCATTGACTGAATGATGATGGAATACACTTTGCCTCAGGATGGCTAGAAATCCACAGGTAAACCAAAGTGCTTATGGTAGTTTGAGTCAGGGCCAGATTTTTCCAGAAGAAGTTGAAATTAGTGAGGAATGTGAGATGCTGAACAATGACTGGAGCCTTTTCATCTTCCACTTTTCATGGATGTTCCTGGTTTTTTTTTTAAGATTTTTTTTTTCTTTCTTCTTTGAGTCTTCATGTGAAGGTGTTCCTTCTCCTTAAGTCTTTTCCCCACTCCTTCCTGACCTCTCGTGCTTCCTTGTGGGTTACAGATTCCACAGTTAATCCTGAGGCCACCCGTTCTTCTTTAGAACTAAAACAGGATTTGCTCTGTCACTAAACACTTCTTATCTTCTAGCCTCGAAATCATTTCCCATACAGAGAAGTGGCTTACAAAGATGCTTCAGAAAAGTGGAAAAATAATGAATCAAAATTTTGCCTTCCATCTGACCAGCTTCTGGGAATCAAAAGCTCTTCGAGAAATTCAGGGTAAAACATTATTAAACAAGACACTAGTGATATACCATTTGATCTGCTCTACTAAAAGAGAGTCTGTGAACCATCCTGACCTCTAATGTCTCCTTTGTATAACCCCTGTGACACGAGATTTGCTATGAGTAATGGAAGAAGATTAATAATTAATACATTTTCTGGTGTCTGAAATAGCGGCACAAGGTTGGCTTTCGGCACATGTTTTATTAATGAGGTTGAAAACAATTGCTTTCTCCCAGCAACAGATAGCTCAGACTTTGATGCTGAAGAAATCGGAGTGGAAGCAGTATCAGTTTTTCAGAGGTGGGTTATTTATTTATTTATTTGTTGTTTTCTTTAGTTTTGGTTCCCCAGGGCATCAACACAACTCAGTCACCACACGTAAGCGGTGCAGAAAAGGCTGTGAAGTTGTGAGGAAGTGAAATGGGGAGCAAGGCTGAAATAAGATGTAAACTGGCTCAAGACAGCATACGTGCTCCGTCCAATTGAGCTGAAATACGACACACTGCAGAGCCCAGCAGCATCATTTTGCATGCGGTGTAAGGGGAGAGAGTTTTACTCTGTTAATATAACAAAATGTCAGTGTGGCAATTAGGGGAACAGTGTTTTGTACCCTTCCTTACGGACCTCCTCATGCTAAGCTTAACTTTCAGACACATTCGCCCCACACAACTGTTCTTACCTGCAATGCAGCACAGAAACCAGTCTTAAAAAAGTGGAAACACCTCTACTAAGTGAAAATAACTGCATTCATCTTCCTTTAGCTTTCAATTTTCTAAAAGTTACTCTTGTTCCTGAGGGCTAGCAGATATCAGATGCTTGGTTTTGTTAATACTAGAAATGATTTTCTTAAAGAATAAGCACTGCTGAACTAGGCCAAACCTTTTGAACAGAATCATCAACGATTCTTTAATTATCCAATATATTACCATTCATGCACAAAATTAATAATGCTCTAATAAATGTGATCCTCCCAACTTACATGCAAATTGAAGCTTTGCCTTCCTGCTCAGAATTGTTCCAAATGAATTTGTGGCCAAACACTGGTATGTTCCAATATCCTGTTTTTTACGTGGGTTATTGATTGCCAAGCTGCCTCCAACCAACCTGTAGTGATAACTCATGGTAAGATCAATATCTGTGCCATTTTGCTTCCACCTTTGAGGGGAAAAAAATCAAATTATGCTTATAATTTACAGAGCCTATTCATATTTATCTTAAGTAGCGCGCTGTAACACACCTGTAATGATAAAAATGTAGTTAAATATCAGAAAATTATATCATTTTTCACACAAGACTGCTGCTTATATCAATCTTGATCATGTCAATAATTCTGTCCTTTGAGAAAAAATCTTTACTGCTTTTGTGCTAGTCACCAGTGTTCATCCAAATGTCTACAAAAAGTAATTATAACTCAATTACAGAAACTAAGTTACCCATCAGACTGATATTATGGCATATTCCTTCACTGAAGCTACCATATTTTTTAGGACATAAACGGTACCCAAATATGTTTTACGGTTTTGACAAATGATGTCATAAATTTGGTTACAGAAATGATGTGGAGATATAAGTCAGGAAGGATTACACTTCAGAGGACAGAGGAAAACAAGCAGAAGTTTTCTTGCTGGAAATTTAAGATGGATAGTTTAATGATGATTACAAAACTTGATTTGTCTCAGCGTTATGTAGGAAATGGATGGTGTCTGCAACATTACAAATGTAAAAATGATGTCTGTATTACAAAGAAAATAATTATTATCTGTTTTAATTTGGGAAAAAAAGGGGCTTTATCATTATTTATGTAAGGGCTGACCTCTCCTTGCCCACGTGAGGCCCAAAGGAAAAATAAAGGTCCTCAGTCACTGATGTCTGCAGGCTTTGAGCATGTTTGCGCCACGTTTTATGTTGTGAGCAGCCCTAATGCTCCATAACCAAGTATTTTTTTCTCCTAATTTGATGCCATGTCTTCAGCCCATGTCAGTGCTGTTGGCTTACAAGAGTGTGATGCTGACCCCTCTGTAGGATGCAAAGACCACGGAAGAGTCCACAGAGGAGCAGAATTGTCTCCTTGTTAGCTGTCAGAAGGATCACAGTGGAAAAAATGTGTGGTTATTTCTTTTTCAGTGCAGAGATGAACTTACGGACAGAGAGGGAAGCATGTCAGACTTGTTTGCACAGTTAACAACTTGAAGCAAACTTGCATTAGAACTATAGTCCTGGAAGATCTGACCTGGGTACACATCACAGTGCTTTGCTCCTCACAATCAGAGACCTTTCTCAACACAGTCAGACTGTGCAGGTGGCCACTTCATCAGAGGGAGATTTTCAAATTGTGCTGTGAAAAGCAGTGCTGTGTTCCAAGGGAAATCCTGATGAACTTGTATAGAGGAAGCAAAGATCTTGACCTTTGAAGTGGGCACTGGTTTTCAAAGACAAAAAAATAACTGATTAAAATAGGAAATCAGTTGACTTCTGTGAGCAAATTCTAACAAAACCAATTCTAAACGAACAAATTCGAATTAAACAAGTTTTCCAGGTCTGCCAATCACTGCTTCCTCTTTCATGAATGCATTAAGAAATTTAGAAGCAGCTGTGGAATATGGGTAATTCTTTCTACCAACTGCAGCTGATTTTTGACCCTTGTGTACCACTGCTCTATTCCTTTTCTTTTTGTTTGTTTGGTTTTTGTTAATGTTTTCCCCTAATTGGCTTGGATTGTTGTTGCTGTTTTGGTTTCCTTTATCTGTGTCTTCATTTATTTATTTATTTTTCTCCCCAAGAAGAGAAAAATCTCAGCCAGTGCCCCTCCGTGTGGCTCTTGTATAAAGCAGTGGGAGGATTTTGCAGCATTTCAGAATTTGCATACAATTCATGCTCTCTCTGTTTTCAGTTCTCTAAGATGGGATATTCTGGTATTTAGTTTGCCATTTCTCTTTAATTTCTGAATCAATCACTGAAATAACTGCTGTCATCATTACATGGCTCCCAATTAAGCTCTATAATTGTTTTTCAAAACACATGCAAAGTTGTTGGCTTAGTTGTCGCAAATGAATTCTTCACAGTATCCCAATAATCATTCTAATCACCATGGTACAATGATTATTAAACTGTGCATATAGATCAGGGGTTCATCTCCCGGAGTGGGCTTTTTCCTAATTAATATGTTTACATCACTAAAAGAACAGAATTAATGAATTCATGTGATAGGCAACGATTTAATGACTTTGTGTGTTCTGCAGTATGGGGTCTAAAACACAGAAAAAAAAAATTCTTTGAAGAATTATTTGAAGAGAGTTTAACAGGTTCATGTTAAGGCACAGGTTGCTTATGTATTTTCTTGAGATTCTTCATGCTACCACTGCAAGATACTTTCAATCAATTACAGGCAATGCATCCTGGACCAATCATTACAGAATCTAAACTTTTAAAAATGTGCTCTATTTTGAATTCAGTAGTTCTCTGGGAATGTATGACTTCTCAAATCCCATTAATACGTCCAGGTATTAAAAAACAACAGTAAAAACATGCTCTCTGTGTTTTATGAATTAATAGATTGTCGTGTTCTTTTTGTTTTAAAATCCCACTTCTTGAAATAGAATTCCAGTCATAAAATGTTCCCAATAAATCCCTCATTAAATTAAGTATTTCAGAAGCGTATTAATGCAGCACCACCCCATTCATCCCATCTTGATTTAAAGACCTCAAGTCATAAAGTCTGATTTCTCTTGTTCTGCTTTCTTACATTGTTCCATTGTCAATTTATTCTGATATTTGAATGTATCACAATGCCAACATTCTTCAGAGCATGAAATCTGCTTCAGTGAGATAAATTTGGTAACCTATGATCTTTGTTATTTTAGCTGTAAAAAAATGGTTTTTGAAATTAGATTATGTTTTCTGAGAAATACAATTCTATGCAATGGAAATGAAATTCTATGTAATGAAAATGAAATTTCCAGATGCATCAGTTTTGGTAAAACAATTAATGTGGGCTTGCTGAAGCAATTAAGAAATTGGTAAAAGATTATTTTTAGACAGTGTGCAAGTATTCAAATGTAGCCCTTCATTAATCTGCTTTTCTTGTCTTTAAAGAAAGGCACTAGGCACACCTAGGACTATAAGAATTTGCTGAAAGAGAAATGCTTTCTCCAGCTCTACATGTAAAATTCTAGACGTTTTGCAAAGCACGCACAGCCGTGCCATGATTTTGTACCAATCACAGCTAGAAGTTCTTATTTGTACCTTTCCCTAATTTTGAACTGCCTTCTCCATGATATAGAGAAGAAGATATTTTTCTTTCTCACAATTCTCACAAACATAAGCCATTGGAAGGAAGAAACGTTATTTTCATCCATAAAAAAAAAAAAAACAACAAAACAGAGCAATGTGTGAACCATCACATGTTTCTTCTGATCATTACATCTTCACCACTGTTTTGTGCAGATCAACAAAAACAGATATCTAGATCAGATTTTTATTGAGGTGGAAATACTCCTTTGATAGAGTAATCTCTATGGGGATTGTTAAGTCAGATCCCTCAAATTATTATTTTAATGCTTGGTGGAGCTCTGCTTTGAGGAAGAAATATTTACCTTAGGCTGATTGACATTTGGGAGGCATAGCTCATTCTCTCCCTAGGAACAATAGAAAGATCATTTCTGACCTGATCATTTCAAACAGAATTATTTCTGGTAAAAATAAGGGAGAGGAAAGCACATCAGAGTCTTTTGGAAATCAAGAAGGATTGTTGAGAGTAGTACTTAATAAAGGAAAATCCTTCTATGTGGGCTTAAAAGACTCTGCTTGTTTTCCTTTGTTTTTCCAACTGAAGAGAGTTTCTGTAGTAAGCAGACAACAACCAAGATCCCCAAAGTACGAGAACCTTGTCTTCAAAAGGGGGACATGGAGTGGGACAGAACCAACCTCCAGACTGATTGCTCCACTTACTCTGCCCTCTGTTCTTACAGAACTTCAAAATACCTGAATTTTAGAATCAATGGTACTTCCATTCATTTCAATGAGCTTGGGGTAAGGTTGCAAGCTCTCTGTCCTTATCTCTACCCTGCTCTATTTAATCCAATCTTTGCCTGTCCTGAAGCCTTAGAAGCATCTTCCCCTAGAGTCGCAAAGCTTGTTTGGGATTTCTGATTTATCCCCACTTCTGATTTATTTCCCTCTATTACCACTTGACTCATTACTGAGTGGATCTTATGTGCATTTCTCAACTGAGAACTAGTGAGAGCAATTAAGTAATCAATGTAAAAATAAATTGACAGTACCCAATTTTAGTTTGCATAAAATAATGTAAAAATGAAATAAAAACACATACATAGCGTGGAAATATGCATGCATGATTCTTCTAATAATCTTCTCAGGATCCTGTTATAACAAAAATACATATTTTTAAAGTATTTATTGAGTGTTCTATGTTCCTGAAGTTAATTCCATTCTAACAGAATGTGCCTTGCCAAGTCTCCTGAAAGGTAGTTGGATTTTTATACTGTTTCCACAGAGGCCAAATATATAATATACAGTTTAAAAACTATTGGCTGAATCAGAAAATAGAGGTTGTAGAAATTTTTAGTTCTACTTCATTGTTGAAGCAGACTCTACAAGGAGTCAAGGGACAGCATTTGGCTCAACAAACACAACACAGGGTTGGCACTGGTTCTTCAAGATTATGAGTGAGATAAAAATAAGCCCAGAGTTACTAGGAATAACTCCACAATCCTATGCAATTTTTATAAACATCTTTTGTGATTTTTGCAATCACTGTAGTCTTTCTGCTATGGCTTCTTTGCTTTTATTTGACTGTTACAGTTCTGTTGTGGGGCGCTTTGACTTGGATTGAATTTGAAACTCTTTATCTTATTTTACTGCCTCGTTCAAAGTTACGCTTAAATATTGAAATACTGTTCTATAATTAATCCAGGCCGTCCTTGGATTTTTTATATTCTTGTACAACTGATTGCTCTCTGTGTAGATCTGGAGGAGAAAAACCCAATAGCTTGGTTTCAAAGTTTTGTGAAAATATTAGTTTACGTCACTCAGAACCTGAACTCAGTTACTTCTGAACCTAAGTTCAGAAAAAACGTGATGAGTTAGAACTAATCACCTGAACACAAACAGGAAATGTCAAAATACTGCAGAAAACACAAGCTTGGCAAGCTCTAGACACCACCTCTCTTTTTCTGGAGCATGGAGCAAAACTAGCTCTATTAAATGGAATGACTTAACGAAACAAAAAAAGCACAGCAGTGAAATGTTCATGGATAGCCTGTAAGCAGAAAAAAAAAAGGTAAAATTCATTTCTTAAATTAGCTGATAAGCTTTCGATCAGCTGTAATAAAACAGCTCCAGTACACAGAATTATAAATCTAATTTGAAAGGTTGTATTTACCACTGGTATCACACAGAGAAAGAGCTGAAATACTGTACCTGATATTAGTAACACTTTGCAGAGAAGACATCATAATAGATTATAGGATGGTATTTAGCGGGATATTTACCTAGATTTCCCAACATATGTACAAAAAAATTCAGATGTTTCTCTGTTTTTGTTTCCTTAGTAATCTGATCTATGTTTGCTGTTATTTCCAGGAGAGGCAATCAGTGTCTCTCTTCTTTTTGTCCTTAGGCCTGATTCAACCCTATGCGATTCTTGCATTGTGATTTCCCAACACGTGGGATTTTGAAATGAAGTTGCAAAAGGTCATTAATATATTTAATGAGCCTTTAAGAAGAATGTAATATAGTACATAAAAAATAAGATTTTCAGGAAATGCTAAGCATTTTTCTTTAAAGGAAAGGTTCTAATCAGAATATTTATTTATGCAAACAGTTCCTAAATAGCAAATCAGTTTGGGCTTAACTTTATTCCTATTGTAGTGCTTTTATATTTATGAATCAAGAAAAAGTCTTGCTGTAGCCCTTGCTGTTCTTTTCTATCACTCAGCAAAGGATATTATTAAAATTTCATACTGTGCTTGATTTATCTAAAATTGTTGGAACTTCAAATATATGGGCTCAATCCTTATCTGATAAAACTGACATTAGCTCTACTGAAATCAAAGAAATGTGCTGAAGACTTCCTGTTCCTTTCAAGTCCTGGTAAAAAAATTCCCAAGTTGTTGTAGCAGCAGTAATGGTCTGATAACTTCTAACTGACCTAGATGGGTCAGGATCTGTCCCCAGAGGTTGATCTGGTCTTACCAGAGCAACTGAGGCAAAGAAAAAAATGAATTAATTAGAGGACAGATAGAGAGCATAAGAAAATGGAAGGGAAATAGGAATTTTGGATGCCTGATGAGAGGAGACATCACAGCTCACCCACCTAATGAAATCTACTGTTACTACTGACTGTGGATGCATAAAGTCTGTGGGTGGAATGCACAAATTAATAACTTCTACATGTCACTGAGGAAGCTGCCTATATAACTGGATATGAGATGGACAGATGACATGTAACAATGGATGATAGTGTTGAAAACTGCAAAAATGAATGTGTTGGGACCTGGTTGAGGATTTCTTCTCATACAAAGAGAAGTAGCATTGGGGAAAGGTGATAAAGTATTTCTTTACTGGCACAATGCTTGGAAACAACCTAATACATGAAGCACAAAAGCCAAGTTCATAATTAGTAGTGGAAAATTCTTTGGTGAGCAATTAAAAGCTATAGAAGGAGTAGTGGAGCAGTGTCTAAGTATTTGGTAGGACACACAATTTTCTTTCACATCCTGAATGAATTAGTTCTGTTTTTCAATTTCCTTTTCCCAGTCCATTAGTTTACTCTTCTTTTCTGAAGAAAGCACTGTCCTTTCTTTTCCATACATCCAGATTTTCTTCTTATTAGACTCAGGCTTGCAAACCTTTGGTGCGTCAAGCGACATTTTAAGTGATGAGTCCATAGTTATTGAATAAACAAACATTCCTGTGTACCAAGGTTATATTAAGTGAGTCTATGGAGTGTTGTAAGCTAGATATCAGAGCTGTGCCTTGCTGTTTCTCTAGGTAAACACTATAAATATATACATGAAATCTTAGAATTAGGAATGGGCAAGGATGTTGCTCTTCTGCTTTCATAGCATTTATAGATGTGCAGAAAGTTTTCGCAAATATAGATGCACAGCATCTCCATTTTTCCATTTTTCACAGCTATTCTGTGGATTCAGAAGTAATTTTGTAGGTTTTAAAATACTTTGGGGACAATTTTCAGTGCTAGGCTTTATTTTCCTCTGTCAATTTTCTTAACAGTAGACTAGCAAAAATATTTTCCTTTCATTTTCTTTACCCTAGTAGCTTTTAAATTTTCACCATTTTCTTCCTCTTCCCCTCAGATGTTCTTTTGAAGCAGGCTTCAAATTATGTGATGTCGTGCCTATATAATTTTATATATATACATTTTCTTTTTGAAATAAAAGCAACAAACGCGAACTCATTTCAATTTCAAGTGCAAATGAGCAGTCTCAAGGTAAAGCAGCAAACCCAGACCCACCACATGGCTGTGGGGTCAAGATTTCCTGCTACCACCTGGCTTGCCTTTAGAATTTGCCACGCATTGAAGTCTACTTCTGATTAAAAACATGGTTAAAAGATTTACAGTGAGATGACACTTTTCCAAAGTTGACTTCACCTGTAGTTGGGGAGGGGATATCCTTTAGCTGTGCAGTTCAGTAGGACTTCTGGATTCACTGAGCCCATGGAATAAGTGATATCATATGGCTCTTGGATGAAAATAGGACCATGTAGTGTTTCTTCCCCTGCAAAACAAAAACAATAATTTAAGATTAGACAACTTTAGCATGTCCTTACACATAAAAGTGTCCTTTGGTGTCTTTTCCTTTTGGTCAAAAGTTAAGGTCTGCTATTTTATTCAGCAGAGAGAGCACCTCCAGACATTTTGCCATTAAGGAGGAAATATTTCAAGCCTGATTGATAATAAAATCACATATCCCAGGTGTAGGTGATTTATTAAGCAAGTGACAGTGAAAACCACCTTCTCTGCATGTCTTCTATGGAAATTATACTGCCATGTATTAAATCTTCTGCATCTACCTCATACACACGGCTTAGATTGAGACTGGAAGCAGAAATGTTCTGACTCTATGTGTTTGCAGCTTGTATCTCCCTGCTCAGCTGATGAAGTGCTTCAAAAGGCAGGCTGCTCCTTGTTTAAGGTTCTTGTGCTCTGTGAGAACACAGAGAGGGATACTGAGCACCTCTTGCAGACTGGCAGAGCTGGGATGGAAGGAATGTCATGTGGTGCTGGCCCTGGCTTTCCTTCTCTGGCCTCTTCCTGTTGGTGGGACCATGAGATCATTTCCTTCTCCATAGTCTTTCACCACTTCTGGTTGAATAGTACTTTTGTATAATATATCTGCCTTCGTTTCAGGTTTACATTTTTTTCCCTCAATTTTGGGTTCTTTTAGAAGAGTGGTAGCATATAATGAAGTTGGATCATTCATCATGCATTTTCACTAGAACCTGTTCCTGTTGCTGACCCAGCGAATCTAATTAGGGCTTGAAATCACAAAGGGACAACAGACGTGGGCTGCAGCGAGGCCTGTTTGTCTCAGCAGTTCCTGCAGAAAAACTTGCAGAGGTGAAGTGATTTGTGAGAGAACAAAGAAACGGTCCCTAATCTTTGAGTAAAGCTTAGCAACTGGATCATCCTCTATTTCTCAGATAGTTTTCACAGACTCAAGAAACCCAGAAAGTTTGTAGTACGGTTATGCAGGTATCTTGGGAGAGACGTGAACCTAAAGATTGGTAGCTCTTCAGTTGTGTTCTGGAAGCAACGTAAATGTTGGCAGTAATCATGTCTGGTTTTATTCACCTATTTTATCTGTTTGTCACTAACAAGAGAAGGAACATACAACGTATTTCCTCACAGCCACTGCTTCGCCCCACCTTCTGAATTCATTGCAAGCATGGGTTGCCAACTGCAACCTTCTTGCTCTATAGCCCTGTAATATAGCCCTAAAGGATTTTCTAAGCTGCTGCAAATAGCTCTTATTCAGCTGACACTAGCAGAGTTTCTTCCTGCATCCCTGAAGACCGGCAGCTGTCCTGATGCATTAACTCAGCTTGTGCCACAGGCAGTTCTCCAAGCTTCACCCCAGCCAGGTCAGCTCATCACTGGCACCACGTCAACCCAGGCGCCTTCTTCAGGGCCAGAAGTGACTGCACACACTGCACGTCAAAAATCAGATCCTCTGTATCAGCTTTCAGCTGTATACATATTCAAGTTCTTTTATACTTTTCAACTACTTCGATGTATTTCCTCTAGATCTGAAAAAAAAGCCAGATCAGCACTGTTGTCAGCTGTCATCGTTTTCTGACATTCAGTGCTTTTCTGAGAGTCCTAATCCTGGAATTGTATGAATAATTTGATTCATCTGAAGTTTTATTTTTAAAATGTAATTTTTTTTTTAATACTTATTTCATCTGTTAAATATTTTCAACTAAACTGAAAAGTTAACACTGGCATTTTTCTAGAAGTAAAATAGTTTTCTACTGATGAATATGGTCAAACTTTTCTACTTTGCTGGATCTACAAGAAAGAACATCTTGCAAAAATATTGAATTATGATCAAAAAAATTTTCACACCTAAGCTTTTTTGACCTCTTTAAGAATGGCACCTTATAACCACAATGTCTTCTACACATCCTAACATTCATACCCACTTCCACGTGTCTGTTACCCAATTTACTATGTGTATCCTTCAGAAACTCAGTCAGCACAGTTCTGTGATTTCATGAGCGCTATCTGTGAGAAATATCCTTCAAAAGAATTGGAGTAAAATTCAAAGTAACAGTCAAGAAAGACTGATCTGTTTTATACCACAATAGCCATTTGGCTGGGCACATCTATTTTTAAGAATATCTCATGTTATATAGGAAATAGCATGGACATGCCAGAAAGAGAAAATACATCCTTTCTGTTTAGGATATAAAGTCTGGCTAGTAAAAGATCTGAGATGAGCTAGTGGTTTGAAGGTACAGTATTAAACTTGGCTGAATATTATATGTGATGTTATAAGTGACATAACAGACCATAAAATACACTAAATCACATAAAAAGTATTCATTTCCATAACTTTCTCATTCCACTGAACTTTGTAGGCTATATGTGAATTTAATGTAGGCTCCAAATATTTTCTGACTTATCTGTAACTACTGGACATTCGGAGAATTTGAAGCAAACCCAATTAAAGAAGCTTTAACTCAACTATATTCAAGGCACTGTATTACCTTGCTGTTAGCAAATGGTGGGGTTACTCAATACCTAAAGATAAGAAATTCAGCCTTGTATTTCAGCCCTTAGCTCAGCCTAGAGTTTAAATTCACACTTCTTTTTATTCTTCTTCCAGGAGTCTTTGGTATTAGAGAAAGTTTCTGCAGGGAAAAATTAATGTTTTGTATCTCACAGTATCTACAGGTTGCTCAGAAAGATTATACATCTCCCAGCACGTATTCAAGAGCCCAAATCATTTTTTTCTCTGCTTTGCAATTTCCCAATCAAATGGTTGTAAAGCAAACCTGAATTTCTCCTATTTCTCACTAAGTCTTTTTCTTTGTCTGTTTTTGCAGATTTTGGAACATCTTAGTTCTTCTATCTCCTTTAAGAGTCCTTAATACAACACAGTATTGAATGAGGAACCGTGGTTTATGTGTACCCTAACAGACAGCTCCTTTATGGCAGACATGCTGCAGCATCTGTCACAAAATTATTGTCTGTGACTTTTAGTGAAGGTGGCTTCATGCTATTATTTTGTTTTCTTTTTAATATCCTTTTCTTGCTGCCTAATCCGTAACAGAGAATACCACCAAGTTTGTGAGAAATGATGTGCACTTTCAGGGCCGATGATGTACTTTAAGTCCATCTCTTATTTATATGAAAGGTCAGATCGGTCATATCTAATTTCCTGATGCATCCTTTTGCATTTGGTGTAGAGAATGGCCATATATTTCCCCTCTATTCTCCAGAATCACTGAAAGCCACCATGATTTCTCCAAAGATACGCATGACA
The DNA here is from genome assembly GCA_028571105.1 of Tragopan temminckii. Taxonomy (NCBI): domain Eukaryota; kingdom Metazoa; phylum Chordata; class Aves; order Galliformes; family Phasianidae; genus Tragopan; species Tragopan temminckii. Next base: position 16,839,555 of record JAOWBP010004220.1, on the reverse strand, counting down.
AACGAACCTCCGTAGTATTGTTTGCTTGGAGCCATGCAGTAGGCTTGGATGGGTTGTGCTGCTGCCTAGGCAGATATATTAGTGTATACTTACTGAAGATTGTAAGAAAAAAGAGGCCAGAATAACAGTAAAACTTGTAGACTAAAAAGCTTCTAAATGCAAAACTGCCATAATTCACATAAGCAAACCAGATAAGGAGAAATTTATCCAGGCTATTAAGTTCCAGGAAGGCTGTAAATTCCAGGGGTAGTGAGTTTCTAATGAATCTTTCTTAATGTGCCTTAGATAGAGCCTCATATCTGATCCAAAACATTAATATGACTTTATGGGCCAAGGCTGACAACTGATTAAGAGGCCTCTTTTAAATCAGCTTGATAGTAAAACACCTGTCAGTTCTAGTATAAAGGATGGGGCATGTGAGTTAGAGACTTCCTTGTAATGACAGCATAAGTAGAGAAAACTAGGAAAAATCAAAATGACTTCAAAATCTGTCTAATTTTCTTCAAAACTTAAGACATCAGTAAGTTTTAATTGGAAGAGGAGGGAATTTATAGAGCTCACAGGTCTTTAAATATGATTGAGTCTTTACGGGCAAATAACATTGGGGCTTTTGATTGAATCTTGACAGAAGCTGAATGGAATGATTATTTTTGTCATCCAAAGCTTGGATCTGGTAGCTCAAGGACTTTAAGGAGGGTGACTGATGCAAAATGATAGGTAATGGATGAGATGCTGTTTGTTAGCAGGAAGGTGTGAACTTCAGTAACACACATCAGTGCAAGGAATCATGTCAGCACTGAAAGATGGGAAAATAAGTGAGAAGAACAAAAGGCCATGGAAGCATTCCTAGAAAAAGGCAAAAAAGCTTGTCAGTATTACAGGTAATGGGAAGCAGGCTACTCTCCTTTCCCTCTCATTCAGTTCTTAATCAGAGAGTGAAGCAGGAGACTTATATACAGAGAAACGAGATTAGAAGAGATGTTACAGGTTTGAGCAGGCAAAAGCAACCTAAAACCCGTAGGATTTTCCCAGAGGGCCTTCAACTTTCATGTGTTTTCTCCTTTCAGACACTGACGTACAGAGCTCTAGAGACACTGGGTTCCTTTCAAGTTGCAGCTTCTATCGAAAAAGTCAAACTGGGAGTAGTGGTGAAATTCCACATTGTCTCTGTTGTCAGACACCCAAACCAGAAAGACACTTATCTGTCTGTGATGTAGGGAGAAAGGTGGGCGTCAGGGCGGCACGCGGGGTGAAGTCCTGGCTCTGCTGAAGTCTGAAAAACTCAGTAATGAATTGAAGCTTGATGCTCGAGCCCAGGTTTTCTTTATGAAGCCGTCTATAAAATGACAGCCAATGGTTCAAGGCATCCCTTTCATCTGGGATACAAGCTCTGTGGGCCAGCAGACAAATAGTGAGTGTAAGCAGGTGAAAGGAGCCGTGCAGCTCCTCCAGCCCTGGCAAATGGTACAGAAACATTAAATATCTCCAGCAAAGCAATCCTATATCCCTGACCTTTATTCTTTGAAAAATATTCACCGAGTTCATTCTCAGGTTATATTCCAACTCTGCATTTTCCTTAGGTACTTGGGTGTGAAAACAAACAATAAATGTGCAAAAATGACATTAATTACTAACAGCCAGCTGACAGATTTGCCAGAACCTTACATATGAAATGAGATTGTAATATATCGCAGCTAATAATTATTATGCAAAAATGACTACAGTCTTGAATTATAGACTTGTCCATACATATTGACAAAAGTTTTGTCCAAAACTAAAGCTTCAAACACTTTCCACAATTTTATTATGATAACCACTATTGCTTTAACTTTTAAGCAGACAGACTTTTTTTTGAATATAATTGGGTATCAATAAATTTACTCTCCACCTGCATTTTGGTCTAATAGATGCATGCCTTCTAATTCCAAAATAATTAATGATAGATCTCTAAATGCCAAATTTGATGTCTCATAATATCCTACTGAGTACTGCAATCAAACCTAACCCCGCATTTACATGATGTTAACTACATTGAATTCAAAAGCAAAATATTCCCAAAATATTCTATTCCATAAGTTTTAGCTACAGTGTTTTACAATTGCTCATAACCGATGCACTCTGAATGGTGCTTTGCTGATTTCTACTCTTGGCTCGAGATGAACACAGATTTAGATACATGTAAAAACACTGTGCTCCAAATGGTTATAGGGAATATAAATACCGCAATGTATGAACTATATGAACTTAATATTTAATTAAAAATAAAAAGCAGGTAAGGGACAGTGTTAGAACTGCTAACCGTGCATGACTTCGTGGCCCTTATGGAAAGATTTTCTGAAGGCTTTTGTGCTGCCGTGCAAGATGTAGACAAGATAAAGGAAGCCTTTTCATTTGTGCAGGTGATTTGTTTTATGTCATGAACTTGGCCATGTCCTTCAGATACAGAACTATTGTGGAACAGACATCTAATTACAGAGACAAATATCCACAATGAAGTTAGAGGGATGTGTCTTTATGATGTATAGTAATCTTGACGTGCACTCTTCTCAATGCAATTTCATTAGTTTTTGTGTTACTAGGCAAGATGAATAAATAATAACGAACCTTTTCCAATCTACTGCACAAGCACTTTGTTCACTGTAATTTCGGTTATAAGTGAGACTTAGATTCAGTGACAGATACTGTTTGCTGCATTGTACTGCTGTGATATTCATTTGGCACTGTTGCCAAACTGACTGAAGGCTTAATTCAATAATTCACAATACAGGAAAAGATAACAGCTATATCGTGTACTATCTTGCCAGTTAAACAAATCCAACACTTTGTTTTTCTGCAACTATTTTTTTGCTGTAAAATTTAACTATGATTTACTGTCTTAATTAATTAAGCTCAGATAATTTTTACCACTGCTAGTGTTGGTCAGCTCCACTTTTTTTTGGTGATGACCCCAAAGCTCCACTGCCCCTATTGACAGATGCACAGTATAAATTGTAAGAGACAGAATCACTAGCTTCAAAGAGTACATAACAACTCAGCAAGCCACAGAGTTCATATGCTCAACATGAAAAACAAACAAAAAACCCCAACTGCTTTGTGAAAAATTTCTTCCAAACTTTGTGCTCAGAGTCATTTCAGTCTTTTCATTAAGCATCTTGCCTTGCATCCCTAATTCCCATCCAGTGACTCCGGAGACAGAGACAAAAAGGAATTGCTCCTCCACCTCCTTCCTGCAGCTCCTGAGCATGTGTTGAGGAAGGAATAGTCCTGTCTCTCTTTTCTCCTTTTTCTATGTTAGGATAAACTGTATGAGCAGTTTCAAGGACTTGGAATGAAATGCTTTATTACCCTGCTCCCCGCCCTCTCCACGTTCTTGGCTGAAGTATCCGAGACAACCAAGTCTTTAAACCTTCAAGATCATTTACACAAATCTTTCCTGGCACCTTTCTTCTATCCCACCCTATGGCAGAAAGACTTGGGTAATCTGTTGGGAAAATACAAATCAAATACAACTGCATTTATAAGAATATGTCTTTTTTTTTTTCTTCCCCCAGCATGACTGTAATTCCAGCATAGAAAACGCTCAGCAGCCTGATGGGTGCTAAGTTTGGCTAACGGTTTTATGGCTGGCAGTAGATATAGTTTCATGCCCCATCAAGCTTTTTCTTTTCCTATTTAGAGAGTCAACTTATGAGCCAAAGTGCTCTGAAGTCAGTGAAAGCCTTTCATGAACTTCAGTGGGCACTGAATCAATCCCTAATGAACAGAACAGGTGCAACTGAAGCTCCAGTTCTCTGTGTGTGAAAACACTGTGCTATGTAACTTACATTTAGCCTATACTTAAATGCATAAATAGTACACAGAGTCTTACAAGAGTCTTACAAGAAAAAAAAAAGCACGTTGCAAGGAAAGAGGGAAGAACGTATCTTTGCTCTTCTATTCATACTGGCTTTATCATGTGCAGTAAATGATGACTGGTTCACTAAATACCTTGGTGTTCAAAAGCAGTACCGATTCTGTGTACGAGAGTTATTGGATATCGATGACAGCTGTGTAATTTTCACGCAGATACTTAGCAGCAAAAATCCAGCCACATTAGAATGAAAAAGAAATGATGAAAAGGGCGAGTTCGCAAGTAGCCTCAATGTACTAAAGCAAACAACAATTCCTCTTTTGTTTCCAGAGGGCATGCTTTGTAATTCCCATTTATGTTCAATAAGAAACATGTCGTAATGTGAAGCAGTGTTTTGTTTTTTGCAGTATTATGACTCTCAGACCTTGTACAAAGCTAGATACAATCACCATTATAGGGGACCTAAATTGGAGGTGGATGTTTAAGCTGTGTGTACACGTTATTTAAATTCTGCTTATTTACTTTAAATAACTGGAACTAAAAGGCTGTTTCATAGATGTTAGCTTTTCCCACCAAGGCTTAAATAGCAGGCATGAATGAGGCAGGAACTAGCTGTAAGAACCTGACATCAGAAACAATTCTGTGTGCATACAGGAAGGTTCATATTCTGGAATAATACTTAAAAATAATAGAGATCATGAAGAGAATAAAAGAAAGCCGTGTGGAGAGAATTTATACTTCTGGCACAAATTATCACCATGGCAGAACTCTTCAGAACATAGGAGAAAGGAATCCCAGACTGCCACTCCTTGTTTGCCAATGATTGATAATTGGGGAATAAAATTTTGGGTAAAAAATCACCTTAAGCAATCAAGGTAGTGTCAAGCCAGACAAGATTAAAAGGGTTTTTATTTTCTTACATGTAATTGAAGGGGAATACAAGAGGTGTTTATAACATTTCTAAATCAAAGGAAGATGCTAATTTAAATTACATTTATCAAGTAAGGCATTATCTCACATATGTTGTGATGACTGATTCTCATAAGCTTGTCACAGAATTGACACTACTTTAGCAGGCTGAAACTAAACGTGGAACTTAACATTAAACTAGATATCAGGTCTTTCTTATTTCAATACTGATAACTGGCTGGTCAAAACACTCAGGGCTCAAGCAGAACTATCTGCACGTTGCTCCTAGCTCCTTGTATTGCCATGCAGACTGAGAACAGCTGCAGGCTGTGCAGGGCAAGGGCATGGCATGCTCCTCTGCTCTGTGTTCACAGTCCCAAATAAAATCTTTCTGCTTCTGTGCTGCTTTGTATGTAGTGTGAAAGTAATACAGTATTCCAGCTATAGAGCATTTCTGCTCTTTCACTCTTCTTTAGGAGTCTGCTTTTGTCTGACTGCTGTTCGATAGGTTGGATGCACCTTTGATATGAACCAGTATTTTCTTCTGTAGAATCACCTGCAGATTTGGTTCATCCTTAGGTTGCTTATGTGTAATTATTATTATTTTGGCATTCTAGGAAAAACAAACAAAAATTCTGAGTATCATAAACAGCAGAAGGGAAATAGTGATGTAAAAGGCCTCTATCTCAGAAAAAAAAAAAACCTGGTTGGGATTTCATGGGACGCAGCTCCACCATGAGACATTCAGTGCATTCTGAAAACCAGCTGATAACAGGAAGGTGCAGTATTTCCCCACAAAAGGGTATCATAACCCATCTATTGTGGAAAATACTGGGCAACCAAAAAAAAAACAACTGCACTGTGTATATTGCTATATTGCACTGAAAGCTTTCAGGCACTTTTACAATAAATAGGATAAACAGAGATAAATGAAACTGAACTCTGCTAAATATCATCAATGAAGATTTGCTTTATTACTGGCAATTAAACAGTAAAAGTCAAAACACAAGCTATCATTATCACTCATTGATTAAAAACTGGTTAGAACATTGCATTCCAAACTAACCTACTGCTTTGCTCGTTATGATTTCAGCATGAGCAACAGCACAATATTTCAGAAATAATTAGGAACACAGCATAAGTGATCAGTGCTAATGTTCCTGAATAAAATTGCCAAAGCAAATGATTATAGATCAGCCAAAAGACACTATTTGAAGCCATCATCTTCTGTGACTATTTAGTATCTTCATGATGATCTTTCTCTGAGCAAATACAAATGAAGTTAAAGCCATTCCAGTAACAGCATCCTAAACTTTAGCAGCAGCAACAAACATAACTTTGTAAATGCTCATGTTTGGGAAAGTAATAGCTAGCAGTGGAGTTCTCGGACAATTTTTGTCCTTAGTCTCTGTTTTAAAGAGGCTAATATCAACATTTTTGATGTGTGGAAAGCCAAGGATGTCTCACTGTCAAATTACTGTTCTTCTCCATTCAAGAAAAAAAATATGACCTTTCTCTAATCTATTCTCAACAAAATGACAGCACAAATAGCAAAACAGAACACAATGGAATGGAGAAAATATACATGGGCTGATAGGGCTGCACTGAAACTCTCCTGTGGAGCAGAGATGGGAAGGGAAGGGCTCAGGAGGAACCACGACAGCCACTGCCAGTCTGCGGGCCAAGAGCACGAAGGGGAAACAGAGCCAGTGATGTAGGCAGGCT
>JAOWBP010004220.1:16819335-16832971 GCA_028571105.1 Tragopan temminckii | reverse complement strand
AGCCACTGCCAGGCTGCGGGCCAGGAGCACAAAGGGGAAACAGAGCCGGTGACGTAGGCAGGCTGAAAAACCTGAGGAAAAAGTGGTCAACTGGAGAAGCCTTCTGTTACACCTTTCCCCTCCTGACAGCTTCATTTCAGTGCTGCGCTCTCACAAACAGGAGCCCAGCCATCTTTCCTGGGTGTCCCTCTTCATTTTTCCAGCAGCGCTCACTCCAAGTGCAAGCCAGTGGAGCGTGGGATGCTGTGCCACTTGGGGAGAGTTTGTAACATTTGTCCTCTGTGCCTCTGGTGCATGTTTCCAGGGGGAAACCACAACCAGAAATGCTTTTCTATAAAAGAATACATCTATATCTATACTTCTGTCTACTTGATTACCATTTTCATTTTAGCAGGCTGGCACCTCTTTATCTTTGTTCTTGCTTCATTTGATCTTTAACTTAAATTGTTGTAATCTGGCAATTTTAAGAATCAGAAATTATTAATATTTCTATTTTATCCAGATCTTGAAAGCTGTAGTTTCAAATCTAGACTTTGTTACCATCAACACTATTTTGCAAAACTGAATTTTTTCCTGCTGTGGGTTACACTGATCCCTCTGCAATTAATAGCCAGGGCACGCTCAGATTGCTGCTCTTGCCCTTGCTTTCATTTAAACTTCCTATTTTCTTTTTTCTTTTAAGAAGCTCGTAAAAACTAAGGTAAGCCCTATGCCTTCTCCCCATCTGAAAACATTCCAAAAACATCAGAACACAGGGGAAGAAGCCAGGCTTAGGGCCTCCTTATGCTTAACATTGAGACCTGCACAATTTTGTGCAATGTCACTGCCCAGGCTGGAAGCAGAAATAAAGACAGGGCAATCTGCATTCTGTTGGGGGCCTCAGTGGAGGGACAGTAATGAAATGCAGGCTAAACATTTCAGATGTATGCCTTCACTGCAATTTTTCTCTAATCCAAAAATCACAAAAATGCTGTAATTCTGCACAAATCTTGTGGACTTGGATTGCATACTTTTCCTAGCTACAGTAGGAACTGATAACAGGCTGCTAAATTACTGCTTAATAAACCACTAAATGAGTGCCATCTAAGATAACGGGGCATTAAATGACAACTATTCAGGGAAAAAGTAGATGTGCAGAAAGAACTGCAGGAGGACTCTCTGCATAGACAGAAATTAGTCATTTCATCTCTGCCAGTGGTGAAATTCAAACTGAAGCAGATGTGAATAAAGGGGAAAGTAGTTTGATTTGTAATGCACCAAAGGAAGGAGTGCACTCAGCACAGGGGTTGTCCCTCCTCACCACCAACTCAAGTGGGGTGGAGAGGATTCCATTACAGGGATAATACAAGCATTAACATGCAATGCAAAAACCATACATAATGCAGGGGCACAAAAGCAGAAAGAATTAAGTAACATAAAATTAAAACATTGTCAAACAAAACATCAGGAGAGAGCAGGTGGAGGATTCCAGTCTGCAATGACAGAACTGAGTTCAGGCTCTTGATCCCCCAAATTCTGTGGGTTTTGGCATTGGAATACCTGTCTGCCCCATAAGGGTAAGGCATTGCAAAAGTGTGTCAGGGGTTGCTGTGCTGCAGCCCATCCATCACAGCCTGGTGTCATCCATCTGCAGGCACAGTTGTCCCAGCAGGCTGAGAATATATTTGTCTGACATGTAGTAGCTGAAAAATTGTATGATCCTGACTAATGCTTAATGTGTCTGTGGTGTGATATCACCTGTGCAGTTATGACAAAACATCTGAAAGCCATGTTTCTGGGGAGTGATATAATCAACAGTAGATACCAGTCTAATTTAGACAGGTTTACAGTGCAGAGTTTTAGAGGAATTGCTGTTTGCAGCCAATTGAATTGCACCTTGTTTAAAAGAGTTTATTTTTCGCTTGGTAGTATTTTCACGTCTTTATCATCTTGGAAACTGTGTGGACATTTTAGTTAAATGTCAGTGCATTATAAAATATTGTTGGTTTATTATCTTGGCCTGAAAAAGTGATATCCAACTTTGGGCTGGCAAAAGTGCTCTTTTCTCATCCTTTACCCATAAAATAGCTATGTATGTTTTGTATGCGCTAGACTGCAACATGAAATCTTAGCTCAGGTTAAGTTTTCTTATAATACTTGTGAATTTCAGCCTGATTTTCAAATCATACGTTTTAGTATTCTAGTTAAAAAAGCAGAGATCAGCTGTTTTAAGGGACAAAACGGGAACTGGGCTGGATATTGTCCCCAGAGTTTCAGTCTTTCTTTCATACATATGCTACATGTCATACAGATGTTATGGGAAGCACTGGCAGCTGATGCAATTTTACATTGCATTTAGTATCTGAAGGCTCACTTTGACTGAGAAAAGGCCATTCTGACGCTGTCATGAGGCTGACCAAGAGCAGAGTGTTATCCTTTGTTTCTTACCTACTTTAGCCACTGTACTGCTTTTGAATTGAGAAAGCTTTGTAAAAGTAAATATCACTACAAAACACCCTCAGAGGTTTAGTGAGGATAAACCCTTCAATATTTGGGAATTTAAACATTTTGTCGTAGAAAGTCTTGAAAATACATATGGAAACAAAAATGAACTTGCAACCCAGACAGACTTCATGTGGCTTTGGATTTTATGAGGAGTATATATATTTTATTTCTTTCAAAAGCAAACATCCAGGAGTAATAGTAAGACCTGGCTTCTTGTTTGCTCTCTGCACTTTGAGACATTTTTTTTAATAACATGGAGGTGTTCCTATTCCCCAGCTCTCACGGTGTATTTTCAGCATTATGAGGTTATTCTTTAACTGCCTATCGAATTCATAATCAATTCATTATAGAGATGTGCTTTTCTTAAGGCAAATTGGAGGAGTACATGTGCAGCACCATTTTAATTGCAATACCACACAGGATTTGGTATACCATCAGCTTATCTTTAAGAGAGGCTGGGGGGTTAATTTAGTGAAAAAAATAAGCGTACACTAATTAGAAGATGACAAGTCATAGCTGATAAGGTCACTCGTCAGGCAAATATGAATTCAATATCTATTGCAGAAATGACTGTATTTAGTCTGCCCTGGAGCAAACAATTACTTTTTTTGGAAGGCTACAAATGTTTACAAGAAAGACACTGAGAAAACTCCTTTATTTCTACTACATTCAGTATAAAATAGAATAAATCTAATTAGAAACAGCAGTTGGAGGTATAATGTTATATTCTGATCTAAGTTACATTATTGTCAGTGATTTCAATGGCATTAGACTGAGTGAAATATAAATCTGATTAATGCTCATCAAGATGTTAGTGGAGATTAAACCCTGGATTTTTTTCACACTGCCTTTTCCAGCATACATTTTTAATATATACTGTAGGAAAAGTAATCAATCATCACAAACTATTTGGCATAAGTGTATGAAGTGAGACAATATGAGAGGATGAAGAAATTGTGTTCCATAAATCACTTCTCTGTTGGTGGGGAGGCCATCTAAGCACGAGTCAAAGTTTGGATGGATTTTATTCTAAACTACAAAGCCATTTTAAGGTTGAGTTCAGAGCACAGTCTATTAGATGGAGACAAAGCTGCTCTTTGGGAGGAATGGCAGCCTGAATGTCTGCTAGGGCCATAAAGAAACAGAAACAAAGGTCTGTCCGAGAGCACACAGCAATCCAGCAAAAGCTCATTCTGATGGAAAGGGTTTGTTCTCTGAATTTATAACATGCTCCTATTTTTGGAGATGATTCTCCCAAACGATAATGAGCTTTGCATCAGTTAGTTTTTAAGGAGATCAAGTTGCAAACAATGCACCCATCAGTGTCAGGGTGGCACTGCCAGCAGGTGAGATGGGACAGCCCAGCCTGCCTCTACTGTAGCTACAGCACTGTGCAGCTGTCTCGGTTCTGCCTGCTCAGTGCAGAAACACCACTGAACTGAAGAGGATGCAGAAATCAAATTTCATCTAACGATGGCACTGGTGTGCACAAGTAACACCTGCAAGTGCCTGCAGAACAGCTCTGGCACACGGGTTTCGGGAGCACTGTGTGCTGTCTTTTTGTACGCAGACAAAAAGATTTCAGAAGGAACTGGACACAGTGGTTTTGATTTTGAAGGATCTGTGTAAAATGTTTGTAATACACAGATAATGCCAGATGTCCTACCACGAAAAGGGAGTCACGCTCACGTTAGATGTACATCAAGAAATCTCGTAACTATTAATGAATTTTCCCTAGTGGCTCAAGAATAACAGCTGTGTTTTCTGCTTGGGAACAGCAGTGATGTTGCCTGTTCCTAAGAACACAGTCTGATAGATGTGATCTTATACACGCATTGTGAAGATGTCCCAAAGCTACGGTGACATTCCTTGCTGATATCTCCAATAGTTGGATTACTTCAGTAATCTTTCACTTTTCCCTCTAAGCCCTCCTTCTTCTTTTGTGCCCAGTTTGGAACCATCAAGTACAATTATTCTATTTCTAAGGCCTTCCAGGACTACAGTGAAAGGTGCATTTGTCACTACAAAAATATCTTTGTCCATGAGAACTTTTCATTCCTACTGACAGCAGCTCACACCATAGCAAAGCTCACAGGAGCCTTGATTAAAAGATCTGACGTAAGTAGAAATGAATTACTTTCAGGCAACTGTAGTGGGTTGAAAAGCAGGAGCATGGTGTTTGGAGCTAAACAATTTCACAGATAGTGCCTTAATTAGCAGCAAAAGAGATTTAGAAGAGTAATATTATAATACTGATTCAATTGCTACAAATTATTAATAACAATGGCACAGAATAACCAATATCCAGTAACAATGAGATGCAATATCTGTCAGAAGAAAACATATTGCCCCCTTAATAATGAGAACATAATTAGAGTAGAACAATAAAGCATATATTAATATTGAACAAAGGACAAAATACCATGGTATTGCACTATACTGAGGAAAAAGAATCCTATTGCCAAAATCCCAAACGAGTCTAAAAGTCAAGCTTATAAAAGCAAAGGGTTAGAGATTACTATTAACATCCATAGATTCACCTCCTACAGCAAAGCTGACCTGACTTTAGTTTCCTCGTTGAGCCACCCTACTGGGACAAGGATTGTCACATGGAGTGCCCTTACACAGACCTTGGGAAGCAGAAGTGGGGGTTGCTGGTCTCCAGTTGAGAAAGCCTTATCTATGGATGCTAATGATGATAACTATATTGCTAACACAGATCCTGAATAGTGTGGTTCTTTTACACCATTCTTGAATCTGTGCAATGCCATGAGAGTGGAAAGCTGCCTTTTACTTTGTTTGTTTCAGGGTTTTTGGTTTGTTTTAAAAAGATTCCACCTCTTGTATGTGATGAGAGAAGATGGAAAAGGGGAGTTCTGGAGGATTAAAAACAAAGATAAGGTAAATAAAAAGAATCTACGTGTACTATTATTTTAAGGTTCAGGACTGTAATCTATCTCATGGAAAATACATATGTGGCTTGAGATTTTGATTGTGTTTTGAGTTAATAGCGCCAAAACTAGGAAGAGTACAGGATCTGGATATAATAAGACCATTGAGAGGACTGCGTTACAGATGGTACAGAAGTAATAGCTTCAGTCAACAACGGCTCATCTCCATCTCAGACATTTTCATTCTTACACATGACCCTGCTAGACTAATCCATCCATATTTTTCCCAAATTACAGATCAGCATGTGACTCGGAGTTGGCTTCCCATGCATACACAGCAAGCAATTTTAGTGGTAATCACAGGAGTTTCTCATCCAGATAGTTATGAAAAAAATGCCACACACGCTAGGAGCTTTATGTTGGTAACACAGGCACGAGAACCAGAGCCTAGATAAAACTGTATTATCTGAAATGACTCTGCAGATTCAAAATCTGTGACAATCCCATTTGCTGCCCCAGACAAGTACCAAGAATAATAATAGTTAAAAAAATAAATAAATAAATTTGTTTATATAAATCTCTCTTTGCTGGCAGAGATTGGAGGAGAAAATGAAACAGGTTTTTGAAAACCCCAGTTTCAGTGATTGTGCAAGCGAGCTTTGCCCAGGAATGCCAAGCAGGTACGAATGCGGTGAATTCCAAGGAGTTTTCAGTGTTAATTTCTGCTCAACAAGAAACACACACACATAAACAGCAATCAATAGTCACTAAATGAAAAAGAAGTAGCAAATCAATAACTAGAGACATTTTATTTTCAAGCTTCTGCAAACAATGGAAGGGATGATCAGCCCGTGATTATGTGGAAGTAGCAGATATGGTTACAGCTCTTAAAAGCTGGTGAGCAAGGCTTCACCCATGTCAGCTTGTGCAGATCTGCTGGATGGGAATATTAAGACACATGGAAATTAGGTTTCCATTTCTAAGTTGAGTCATTTTTTGCGCTTCCAAGGTCTGTTTTCTGAAAGTTGAATAAATCCTTCCAATATTTACTATCCGTTTGCTGCACTTTTCTACTAGTGGAAGGTTACAGAATACAACTGGGTTTCTCTTCATTTCATAAAGAACATTTGTCACTCTGAGCATATTAAAATTTAACCTTCCAGATGCCAGCTGGAACTCATTCTAATTGAGGAATGGGTTTCAACAATAGAAAGAATTTGATTATTATATCCATGATTTGATTACAGTAACTATATATCAGAGAAAAGTGCTACCACTTCAACTCCGAAATGGGGAATCTCAAAATCCAGCTTTGGGGTTTTAACAGAACATTCCTTAATAAAGCACCCTGCTCAAATAATGAACCTCAGCAAAAGAATGTCTTAAATGTTAGCTTAATGGTAAGATTGTTACAGAAGTAAGAGGCCAGCAACCCACTGTCCCCTTCTTCCTAAAGGTCTCTAGGTTTGAACAAAGTCAATGGATGACCCTAATGCCAGGAAGAAGTCCTAGGCAATGTGGGAGAATACAACATATCCACAGTTGCAATTGGTTTTGTGCTTCTATGAGCTGATATGGAGTTTCAGAAGTCAAATTCACGCCTTCAGCTCTGAAGTAGATAGTAAGATTTATATTAAATATACAAGCTATATTCATTTGCTCTTGAAAACAGTGATGTGTCTCTAACTTAAGTCAACTGTCACAGTGATATATTATCATGCCATTTTAAGGTGGTTTTTTTTTTTTCTTCACTTAAATTTTCTATTGCTCGTGAAGACAGTGCTTAAAATATTTTAAGTGCTTAATTACCTGCTAACTTCTTGGCAGTGAAAAAAAGAAGTATTTCTAAAGTACCAGTATGAAGTTAATGAGCCTTTCGTAAGAAGAGATGAAATGACTTGGTATAAAACAGAAAGAAAACGTGTAAAATTCACAATATAGAAAAATAACATTTCTTTTTAATGTAAAGTAACTAACTGAGGAGATTAGGAAGCAGTAGTTATTTAAACCCCTATAAAAATCTGTTAGTCCTTTCAGGCTATAGGAAAAACTTTTGTACTGGAGCCACACAGAAAACATAAACCTCCAGTAATGACTTCCATGAATTCTAGCATGCTCCACTTAACTTCAGGAACTGTAAATAACATCTTTCTGACAGCTAAATCAATGCAACCTAAAATTTGAAAGTGTATTGACCCTCAAAGAAGCATCTGAGCTCTAACCTCTTTTTCACCATACGTCTGTGCACTTGAGGGAATTCAAGAAAGATATTTTTTCTTGGTAAGGAAACATAATAAGGAAGGTGCTTCTATAACGTGAATCTAGCCCACGTGATGTAACATTAGATGATATCATTGCTTGTATCCATCAAGTCAGTTTGACACAATACGGTGTACACAGGAAGCATCATGGTGATGCACTTTGTTGTCCATCCAGAAAGGCTGCCTGGGAAGAGGGTTTCTGATTTTTTTACTGCAAAGCTATGAAAACTATGTTTAAAATCCTTAAACATAATAGGCGAGGCTTTCAGAAATTCTCAGTCTTTCCTTCTCTTTCCAAAACAAGCGATAAGATTTCCAGTGCAAACTCTGGAAGTGTAAAAATACCAAAGCTGTGTCCTCAGCTCTGCTAATGTCGGTTGCCATTTCTTTACTGATGTTACCATCATTGCTGCATCATCATTCCTTTCTACATGTGCTTTGTTATCATGGCAGCTGAAACCACAGACTGTTGTGAATATATCTCTCCTGGAATTGAGCAATGAAGAAAATAACACCATGGTGCATGATAACAACCTCCTGCTCCTGCAGCCAGTAAATGGTAGAGCCAGAAATTGCTCATGGGTTTCCTGAGCACCACTCCTCTTAGTCACAAGAGGATTCATTCTTTACATTGCCTTGTGTTGAAGGAAGACATTCACATTTCTTACATACTGGCTTATTTTGTCTCCTTTTTGCCCTCAAGTTAGTAACAGTTTGCAGTTCTGATAAGAGACAGGAAATGGAAATAATAACATTGTTCATTCTCATTCCTAAAATTAAAGACCAGCTCTGTGTAAGCCCTTCTAGAAATGAACAGAGGCAGAGCAGCTCACTCTCCACAAATCACCTGCTCTCTAGCTTAAGGCAATATTTACGGTAAGATTTTCTAAATGCTATGTCTGCAAAACCAGGCAATGGATTAGAAAAACAACTTATTTTCCCTTCCTATCTGTCATGTTTTCCCTTTATCTTGCATGTTTTCATATCTTTTTCTTTTTCTTTTTTTTTTAAGAGTCTATTTTTTTTTTCTACCAGTTCAAGGAGCAGTATGTCCTAGTTTTGCATCACATGTGGTAGATCTCAGAATACTGGATTTCAGCTGGGACAATGCTAGCAAGGGAACAACTAGTCACCTTCCTCAGGCTCTCTACCTGTCTGTCACCCTCCCAGTCTCTGCAGCTCCAGGGCCATTAGGTGCTCTCATTTTCTGGCATTGCTCTAACAGAGTATGTTTACTCTTCACTGCCATCAGGAAACAAGCTGAACCAAATGGCATCCCATAAAATGGAAATAAAGGTTTTTCTTTAAATGTCACTTTTCACTCCCCTGAGAAGGTCACTGCATTACCAGACATCATCTCTTGCCAGACGCTTGGAAGTCATTTACAGAAACACAGCTTTCAGGGTCACTGCTTGCCAAAGTCATCAGAACTTCCATGTTGTCCAAGGGAGACCTAATTATTATCTTTCTCTGACTCATCAGTGGGTCTCTGAATGCCTCGGGTTGTTCAGAAACGCCCTAACATTTCCGGGCTAGACTAGTTCTTCTCCACAGTTTGCTGTTAGAAATAGCAAAGATGTCACTTGTCTTAAAATATATGGTCTGCTGTTCCATTCCTAAAGGTGCTGTTATGCTAACAATAAATCTGCAAGAGACTGCAGGCAGAGCGTGGGATGTGATGTATTCAATATTCATCATGCTGTGACCCAAAGGAGCGTCAGGACACTTTACATCAGGAAATTTCTCTCTCTAATTTAGCAGTTTCAAAATGATGGGCCAAAACACAGCCCGGGAGGTTATAGTTGCATCTTCAATTGAATTTTGTCTAAGAAGCCAACAGACTGTAAAAACATAATTACTGCTTCATTTCCAAAATAAAACTTCAGAATAACTGGTTGGCTTTTCATACTTACATTGTCCACAGCTATTTTTAAGTGCCTGATACTTTCTGTTTTCTTCATCTTTAACCTTGGAAAATCTACTTGCTTCCATGATGGAGTCAAGATGACTACCAGAGCAAGGGATGATTGCAAAGCAATCTCTACATTGAAGTGTGTGTTTTGCAAACATAGAAGCACCAGAAATCAGAGAAAAGGGGAGCCACAGCAGCCCTTGGGAATGGGAAATACAAGCAAATTTTGTATAAGCAGTCCAGGAAGAAGAGAGAAACTGCAGAAATAATTATAAGATAACTCTCCTCCTCTTCCTGAATGGTAAAGAGCCACAGAGAAGTGCAGGAAGGAAGCAGGGAAGCTGAGATAGTTGCAGTGAAATTGGTGCCAAAGTGGGACTGTACATATGGTGCTGTGAAGAGAGCTACCAACAAACTTGTTTATTCGTCCACTATCAAGTATTCAGATCATCCACTGGGAAACCAAATAGCACCTGTTTCTCTTTAATTATTTTCTTTCTTGAAAGCTTAGGCCACTCTTCTGTTCAGATCAACCTCTCAAAATTCTGTCTGAATCTTTAATATATAAAGTGAGCGCACTTGCTCAGCATGTTAGTACCAAGCAGTGTTTAAATTTGAACAACAGTGTATGGAGATGGCTGTCATATCTCCATTCCGCAAAAACACAGAATTTAAGGTAATGATCTCTGTGTTTATCTTCAGCACCCTTCTTGCTGCTGGTCCTTCACTTAGATCAGATTATCTCATTTAAATTGCAATGGGTTGTGAAAAAAGTGTAAGTGTTCCCTCACTGTGTCACTGTGCATGCATACATTACTTTGTTTTATTTTATCCCTTAAGGCACTTGCAAGAAAACCCCCAAGACCCTTGTTGAGTCACATAAAAAAGCACTGCTGGAAAACAAGAGTTGGAAGGAATATTACTCCTTCCATGAGCTTTCCAAAGATTTGAGAAATATAGAGAGTAATTCGATTTCTGAGTAGCTGAACTGCCATTTTGGGGGGTAATAATATCTAGCTTTACTGTAGAGTGAATTTAATCCTTAAATTTAAAATTCATTTATGGGTCAATTTCATTTTCACTCTACACATCTGGTATATCTGAAGTAGAGACAAGAAAGAAATGGCTGACCAATGTCACCTAACAATCTGAATTACCTTTCAAGCCCCAGCCCACAAGACTGCTCTCTACCACTGTGACTAGTTCCAAATTTTCACTCTCAGTTCTCTCACTGCTACATTGACGTGAGCCATCCATATAATAAATCAAAGAAGTTTTACCCATAACTGCAACTTTGACTATTACCATCAAGTGTATTTCAGAATGCCACCTAGTAAAAATCAGCCTAAGCCCACATTAGTAATTTACACTCAGGTACAAATTAACTTATCTACGTGAAGTCAGTAGGCACTTTGCAATTCCTTCAACTGACAGCTAAATCAGGACACAGGTGCCATCATGATCTGCTCTTGGTGCTTAGGAATATAGATCATTTACATTTTTAGCTATTAAGTCTTCAAAAACCTGAACACATTAACGTAAATGAGAGCTCCTCATATCTTATAGCTCTGTTGGCCCAGGATACTGGTCTCATTAAAAGATGATCCTCTAGCAAGAAAGATGAAGATGACAAAAAGTTTGAAAAATGAAAGCTTTGTGGAAAAAAAGCGAAGGGAAAGGTTATATTTGGAAATATAAAACAAGAGTATTAAATATCTTGTTCATCACTAAGGTATACTGTGCCTCATCAGTGTTTTAAATTTCAGGACCGCCATCTATTTCACAACTGGTAAAAGCAATCAAGGAATCATAGGGGTGTCCTGCACTCTAAAAAATCACTATAAGACCTTTAATTAGATGAGAAAAGAAGGAAGCAATCTGTAAGAAGCAGCCAAGTAGGGCAGATAAACTCTGTGGCAGTGCAGTGGGCTCCAAATGTAGTTACAATTGTAGGCAATTAAAGGGAAGATTGGGCTGATAAACACGCCGCTATGTTTTCTTCGGCATATCTGGGATTAAATGAGTGACTGCTTATTTGAAATCTGCAAAATGTGTATTACGAAGTCCTTAAAATGTTGGCTGTTTGTTACTGGAACAGGCACTTAGTACTGATTTGACAGAATGTCAGGTCCTGAGATGTACATTTTCACCTGGAATCTATTAATAGACAAAATACCATGCAGTTTAATTTAAACAGTATTTTAAAATACTACTGCAGTCTGCAGTCTGCTTCTGTAGCTTCTTCATTTCAAACAGTTGCTGACTCATGCAGTACATAATTAAAGTATCATTTGAGGTTACTTTAACACAATTTCTTCATAAGTACACGAGTAACATACCAGCTATTTACAGTTCAATACATTAATTATGGGCAAAAGTCAGTTGTCATGGTTTCTATCACAGACAGTGTGAAAGGTCAGTTCATCCCCAAATTCATTATAACCTCAAAGTTACCATTTGGAGCCTGGTCTCAGATGGGTCTGTAATGAATCATAAGCATTAATTCCACTTAGAGGATTTTATGAAACAGAATTTTCCAGTTTCATGTTTCAAATTAGAAGAAAGGTTCAAAAAAAAAAACACAAATGAACTCAGAATAGTGGACCTTTGTGGTGAGCAATGGCCATCCAGGAAGAAAAGAACACTTTGCCTTACAATACATCAGCAACAAGTTACTCAGTTAAGTACAAGATATATTTAAGGAGGAGAATGGGGAAAAGCAGTTCTGCCTTCTCCAACCATACTTTCTTCTCTGAATACCACCTGAGGATAGAGATGATGCCCTGGATTTTAGATCACTGACCACATGGGTTATGCAAGGGTCTATCACCATGCCAACTGGAGACAAAGAAGGAAGAAATGTCTGCATTTGCTTTAAGCAAGAAGCAAGATTTCTCTCCATTTCTAGTGTTTATGTTTTGACAGTCCTTGTGATTCTCACCAGTCTGGGATTTCATCAATGAATTTAAATGTGATTTAAGACACTTGATGAGTGCAGATGAGACATAAAGGTGTGGTATTTTTTTAAGTGTAGACACCAAACTTCCATACACCTCACAATGGTGTTCTGTTCTTTAAACTTGCTGGTTTGGGACCTGATTGTGCTGTGGCGAGGAAATGCCTTTCACGTGCATGTTGTTAGCGAAGTGACAATTGTAATTCTTCCTCACTTTAAAAGCTATTACCTGAAGTACACTTTTCTTATGATCTTGAAACATGCTTTCCTGGTTCAAAGGCAGCAACTCGTGTTGCTTAAAATTAAAGGATGTTCTAATGAAAAGCTCCTTAATCACTTGTTCATGCGAATAAGTACTGTTAGTTTTGGTAATTGCTTTGCCTTTCTAGAAGAATTATGATACTGATACAGATTTATCAATCACAAACACAAACAGTAGAACATTTTACCTGTGCTGCAGCTCATGAATGGCAGCAGAATTATTAGTTTCCATAGCAACACCATCTCCACTTTCCAAGGTCAAAAATTCCTCCCATCCAATCAGTGAAAAGTAAAGTGTGTCTTCCTGTGACTACCTTGATATTCTGTAAAAACAGGAAGAGATATTGAGTAATTGAAGTATAGATTCAAAACAAATGCCCCAATTTTCTCTATGTAAAATGACGTTCTACTGCACCATTGAAGACTCAGAAACATAAGATGCAATAAATGACCTAATCAGGATCATCCCAACGTGAAAGTAATTCCAAAATGACACGAAGCTGGAAAGGAGGTTGATGATAAGCATATGCAGTATTTGAGAGTCATTCATCCTCTCCATGTGGCAAAGGGGTGAGTTTCTAAAAGCAAGAAAGCAAAACTTGTCCTTGGTCCATTCACCACCACAGCTGGGTTAGGAGGAATGGTGTTAGCAGGTAAATAGCAGAATGGTAGCTGTTGTATGCAAGGAAAAAGCAATACAATGTTTTACGTGCACTACATAAAAACAACAAAAAAATCAAACAAGAAAACATACAACATTTTTTGTCATAAAGTTTATTCTTCAGAAATGAAATGTGTACCCACAAGGATTTACATAACAATTTGCTTTAATTTCCTTTGACATTTCAGTCAACGTATGATGAATTAAACC
>JAOWBP010004220.1:16783904-16796789 GCA_028571105.1 Tragopan temminckii | reverse complement strand
GTGGGTGGGTTTGGGGCCTGGTTGCTGTGAGAAGGGCAGCAGCTGGCTGGGCTGAGGCTGCAAGCAGGCAGGCAGCAGCAACCCTCTGCAATGAAGTCAGTCGTGATTTTAAACAAAAGGAATATTGTCTTGTAGTAACATGCAGTTAATACTTCTGGGGGGAAAAAGATCACTGAATGTCAGTTTGAAGAGTTGATATAGTTCTATATACTCTCAAGACAGAGACAGACCTCCTAATGGAAAATTCCTGCTCAGATACAAATAGTGGTTTGTGGTCATGTAATACAAACACACAACTTTGTATTTCAGGTCCTTTTGGGGATGCTTGTTTTGTGATGGAAATATTTGCTTCAGCAGCAAGAAATTAGTTTTGGGGGAGCTTACTATGCACCACGAACCTTTCTAATGCTGACTGTAAAGCTGGAAGAAACACGTCTCTTCTTTGACTTAAAGCACTTAAGTTGTTATATATTATTTATAATTTCATCCTCAGCGTGGAAGGTAACACACCTAATACATGGCAATCAGTACCTCACCAGCATTTGAAAACTATAGCTGCATACGTTGGTGTGTTTTATTTTTCTTTTTTAAACAATAAAATTTGATATACAATAGTTGCTAACTTCCTACAGGTACTGAGTTGGAACTTTTTAATGTCATAAAACCTCTGATGCAGAGACTCACGGAACGTGAAACACTGAAATAGTGCCTCAGGAGCACCAAAGTAAAAGCTGGCTGATGGGGATGGGTTCTTTGTGGTTGTGTGGTGCCTGGAATTATAAATGCTGTGGGGTTTGCATCCGTACACACAACTCGGTGAACTTGCAGAACTTTAAGAATTGCTGGTGTGACAGTTCCCCTCTCTTGAGAGGAAGAAAATAAAAAGGGTGGAGGAAGTGCTATTTCCTAAAAATAAACAGTCTGATTTTTAACTCGTAATATTTACCTGAAATTGGCTGCAGCGTTATCAAAAGGATAAGCAACTTATTTAAATAGGCTGCAGAGTGTTTGCCTCCTGTTTAATCATTCAGATGCATAAGTGCTGCAGGAAATTGTTAGCATTCAGCCTGATTGTGCAGATGCTGCTGGAGGAGACCCTTCAGACATGCAACAACTGTCTGAGTCAAGGTGTTTGCCTAAAGAGCACCATGGGAGTACACGGCTTAACAGAAGGCACGAGTCAAGCAGTTGCTTCTGGAAATGTGGACTTCCAAAACTTTTTATGGAGTGTCACATTTCTTTTAAGGCTGCATCATATGGTGTAAGTAAATGACAACGTCAAAACTAAAACTCTTGCACATCTTGCAAAACCAAAATTCAGTATATGCTGTAACCTTGACTTTTTTAACTGTTAAAATGAGCAAGAGGAAAGCCTTTTAAAGACATGCTTAAATTTTCTTATGATTTATGTTTATTGCTTTTACACCTTTAGCTGGTAGAAATTAGATTGGTCTCTGATTACCCACCTCATTATTTATATGCCATACAAAGTCTTATGAAAGTGCCAAAATTAGCACTGTCATCCTCTGTGTTGTCTGTTTTACTGCAGCACGGAGCTGTGATACTCTCAAAAAATATACCTGTAGTGTCTGTTACTAGCACAGTCTCCTACTCTGTTTGAGTCAGACCTCGCATGCATACAAATTCATTATGTATATATTTGTCTCTTCCAAGAATGTATATATTTGGAGCATCAGCCACTTAGAGACAGAACAACATAAATAAAGCAGTGAATTTTCTTCATTCTCTACCCCTTATGTTAATGAAAATTACTGATTTAAAAAAAAAAAAAAAAAAAAAAAAAGACAATTCCCCCAGCATTATTCACATTGCAGTAGACAGCGCAATTCTGTACTTACAGATCTTAACAGGGAAATGTCTCAGGATCTTTGCAATTTTCTGCAGAACTGTTTCAAGCTCTCAGCAAGGCACAGTGTTCACCGAGGCAGAACGGAGCCGTATGGAAGGTCTATGCAGCTGGGAGATAATGGAACTATTTTCCCAGCTGGGACTAGAAGCCTTTTATCCACTGAGCATTGCATGTCTCTTCACTGGTATAAACCGTGAAATACACTGCTCTCCTGCTGCACTCGTGCTAGAACCCACACAATTAGTGCTTGAAGCAGATAAACAGCTACTACGGTGTGTGCATATTCCTGTCTGCAAATCTTGAACACAGGAAAATTAGCTCTGCACTGATCATCCTTCAAGGAAGCTGAGAGTGAAAGCACAGCTGTCGTACTCGTAGCATGAAAGATTAAATGTGCTCTTGCTATTCTTTTCCTACAAATAGGAGCTCCTGTCAGGTAATCAGAAAACCTCCCTGCTTGGAAATTGGGTCACCACTCCGTATTGGGTTTAGAACAGGAATAGAAATACTTTGTTTAGTCCTGGGTCATACAGTTGCTTCCTGATCTCCATAATACGAAGCCCATCAGATGGGAGCTGAGTCGCTACGTTCCAGCACTGACTGTCGTCCTGAAGCATTTAGATGCCCCTCATATGTTGCATATTCAGAGAAAAGAAAAAAGGCTTGCTTGTTTGAAGTAGCGCAGACATAAATCCTTATTACACACAAACTTCTTAGATTTCCATTTTTCCTCTCGAGACTGCTTCAGCAGAGATCAAATGCAAAGCTCAGGCAGGGAAATGACTTTCTGTTAGTAAGCAAAAGTTATTTGTATTCACGAGGGACGGAAGTGGAAAGAGCAGTTTTCAGAATGTTTCTGCCAAGAAAAGTGCAGTTGTGTCACAGGCACTGCTTCACCACATTTTAATGTAACCGTGGTGTAAATCCATTAGTTTGTAATGGGATTAATTGCATGCCTGTCTGAGCAATGGCAAGTGGAGAGGAAGTGGAAGTCAGGTGGCGAAAACACACAGCGGTACACAGCTGCCTTGAACAGACAAAACATCTCAGTCTGCAGAAGAGGAGGTGCACATCTCTACATGACTCAGTTGGCATTCATCTACCTGTAAGCTGGGTGCTGTCCCTTCTGCCACCATACCGATCCTTTCAGGCTGCTGCTCCCCTCCATCCACGTGTTCTGGTCATGGAGGGTTGCAGTGGGTTTGTCTTTGGACAGCCAGTGCACTGAGGTTGCTCTAACTGGACGTGGCTGTTGAGACAGCTTTGAAGACAAATGAAGTAATGGTAGGAGAGAAGTTAAAGATATGCCTCCTAAAAGGAGAGGGCTGGAGGAGGTTTCTTTAATTTGTCTGCACGGGAGGATGGTGCTTCAGGCCGGTTTCAAGAGATCTGGGTTCAACTCAACCCCTGTTGAGAACTGCCTGGGAAATGTCTCAGATTCCTGCTCTCCCCTTTGTAAGATGGAGGCAACAGGTCCACAGGATCTCATGGGCTGTGCATACATCCTTCACCAGCCCCACAGGGACACAACTGGATCCCTCTTGATCCAGGGCTCACGTAGCCATCCTCGTGATTAACATAACCAATCTTACGTGTCCGTTGTGTGAGCATCTCAAATGACTTCACTGACAATTAATTAAGCCTTGCAGCACCTTCCAAAGTAGACAAGCATTATAATTAGCAATCCTATTTTTAATTAGGAATAAAATTTGAAATGGAATTTAAGTATTTCCTCATTAATTTTTTCTTTTAAATAATGAGAGTGCTTTTTAAAAGTTGTATCAAGAGTAAATAGACAAGGAGTTGGTTATGACTCAACCAAGCTTCTTAACCCAAGCTTCTTGTCACTAGTTTTGAATGTTTATTAAAAATCTAATCTCATCTTTATATTTAAAAACAAAGACTTGTTTATGCATGGATTGTCTAATAAGACTGGGAACAGGGATTCTCAGTAGCTGGAGAAACTAATGCGTTTAGAACTTTCTCATTTCCAGTTGGGAATGGAAACAAAGATGTCCCCACTAAAGGCAGATTATTCATTTCAAGATCTAATATTTTCACTTAGAAAATACTGTAACAAATATGTTTGAACTTTGAACCTCTGTAACTCTGAATTTTGTTCCTATTAAAACTTGGTTAGTTCTGATTTTCATTTTCTGAAACATATTATCATGTATTGAAGATTATGCCTATATTTTTTAGAAATGACACAGTGAAGACAAAATTGAATATCAAAACAGTCTGTTCCTAAAGGTCAAGACAGAACATTTAAATGTTACCAAAAAGTTGTATTTTTTGCCCAGTTTTCTTTCAGAACGAAATTTCATTGACATTGACATTTCATTTTGAACAATTACCATATTCTGGTACAGAAAGCTGTCTGTTTTTTGTTGTTGTTGTTGTTGTTTTTTAATTTATTTATTTTTTAAATGCAGATCAAATAGAACTTTACAGGGTTTCCAGCAGTCAGAAGCCACTTAAACCTTTTCAACCATAAAACCTTCTTCTACTGGGGTCTTGTTAGTGTCAGAGCATGGGCAGTTGTCACTCCAAAAGCTGGCACTGACTGATAATAAGCCAAAAGTTTCCAGAGCTCAATATGAACTGCACAGAGTCCTTGTGTACATTTCAGGACACTGTTTTAGGCTAAAAATAACTCGGAGATAGGATCTGGTCTATAAACCTGACAGTGGATAGGATGGGGAACATAAGCTGGAAGACAGAAGTGAATTAGCAGGAGTTGGGCCAAGGTGTCTCTTGCAAAAACTCTGCTGAGAAATGGGTGGGAAGACATTTTCTCCTCTGTTTTCTCTGTAAAAATTGGAGATGCCTTTAGATGATGCATGCTTTTTTTTTTCCTTTTTTTTTTTTTCCCCTAAGCTGTCACTATGCCTTCAAAAGGAGATAGAGCTCTCCTGTTTACTGCTGACTTCTTGTGGCTGTGTCAGTTTTTCTATCTCTCCTTCAGACAGAGTAGATAAATCCAAGATGTCCTTAGCAACATTTTAAAGCAAGTTAGATCAAGGACTAATATGATCTAGACTGTTTCTGTCGTGCTTAAACAGCACCTTGTCCTTGAGCTAGTCCCTATGATCACAGAGGCAAAATTTAAGGACTAAGATGAAACTCCCTTGAACAAAGGAATGTGCGTCCCGTGAGGTGCTGTATTCAGGCAGTGCCCGAATACTGCTTTGAAACTCATATATTAAGCAACCTAAATTGCTCTTTGGCATTTACGCTGTGCATTGGATTTTGGTTGCTGTAAAATCTTTGATCATCTTCGTGAATCCATAGGCACTGCTCACGTAAAATTGCAAGTGAGTTTTGCAGGCCCTCTCCAGTTGTTGCAGAGGCAATATTCCCAGTCCCAAGCCACCAACTGTAAAGGTTTGCGTACAGTGGCTCTGCTGTAGGCATTCCTGAGATGTTGGAGAAAGCCCCTACCTAAAGCTTTGTGAAAACAGCATTTCTGTGTACTGCCGACAGTCATTTCCACTGTTCAGTCATTAGAAGGGTCCTTGATAGCTAGCACTCTCCCAAGCAACATCAAGCACACCTGGGGGGCATCAGCAAGAGAGGAGGCCTACCCTGGGCACCAAATGTAGAGGCAGTGTCCAGTCTGCTGTGCAGAGCAGGGGAATTGAATTGGGTGTGAATTGCTCTGCTCCAGCTGCCTCTGCAGTGCAGGGGGACCTGGGACTGAATTGCTAATAGACATGTGGCCATGTAGAGGTATGTCTGCAGTTTCCTGGGAAGAGGAAAGGACTTTTTCTCTGGAAGTGATGTGCGTTCCTTCTTTTTTTTTTTTTTCTTCTTTCTTTCTTTTTTTTTCCTTCTTTTTTTCCAGAGGCTTTATTTATAAATCTTTATTATGCTCTTACCATGCAACTGGAGGGAGCAAGAAGTCTCAACAGCATGTCTTTTCTGTATGCTTTAGCAATGTGAATCATGAGGAAGTATGTTAATGCAGAAAAAAAATTAATGTAATCTGTAGGAAGTATACTTTGATAGCTGTTTTCTCTGTAGTCTTTGTAGATTTTACTTGTTTGTTTTTTTTTAGGAGGGCAAAGCTAAAGCGAAAGGGATTGGCAAGTTTAATGTAAGCAGTTTGAACAGGCTGTGTATATTTAGCTGCCTTTCTGCTGAGTGTAAAAAACACAATTAAAAATATTGAGCTTATTGGCCTTTTCCACATTAGATCCATAGAAGAATCAAAACAGCCTACTTCAGCCCTTCTTTGTATTCCACAGAACTCTTTGCTCTGTGTGAACTGTAGTTTGTGATTCCTGTATTTGGTTTTGTCCCCACCTTATTGCTGGTGCAGTGGTGACTCATATGTAGGCTTGGCACTTGGTCATGTTTTGGTAATGCAGGTTGTTCCAGATGCGTACACACATGTGGGTAACCCAGAAAAAACAGTCCTCTGGACTCTTGTCTCTAACTCACTGCAAAGAGAATGAGGGAAAGAAACCACTCAGCAATGCTGTTTATCCTTGTGTTAAAGCCCCATGTTGAGCTCAGTCTCCAAAATAAATGTGGAGGTTTAGTGAATGTTAATCCTTGCAGAATGCACGGGTTCTTAATGATCCTTCCAGAAAAGGTGACCTCTGGAGCTACGAATAATGCTCTCAGTAAAACCTGAGTGGTTCCTATGCTTTCATTTGATCTGCATTATTCGCCAATGCTGTTTCGCTTCTGCTACATGGCAAGGGATTTGAAAACTTTCTGTCCTTTGCAGATATCTGGTTCTGACTGGGGGTGGGAAATGCTCAAATCAATACCTGTGAGCTTATCTATAATGGAACTGGGAGCTCTTTCACCCCAGGAGTGAACTGTCAGGCTTGATTGGAGATAATTGGACAAGGAAATTCTAAAAGTATAAGCAAAACTAAACACGAAGGCTTTTACAAAAGTTATTTTTGATACAGCTGGTAGTGTTATCAAGTGTGGTTTCTGTTTGGAAAACATGGCCAAGTGCATCCGCTGATGAACAGCTTTAGCTTTCGAGACAATTGGAGTATACTCACTGATACCTTTTAATACCCTCAGAATGGGTTTGTGGCTTAGTCTCACACGATTTTCTATTCATAGGGTCCATTTTAGCAATTTGGGTGTTATTTCTTTTTAATTGCTTTAGGGTTTTGTGTCTGTGTTTTTGTTTTGTTTTTAGAAAACAACCATCTGAGACATTTTGCGATTTCTAGGGTTGTATTTGTGGTTGTGGCTTCTGGATGTGAAGTATCAGCTAAGTGGGTCACTTTTCACATTGATTTTTGTTAAGGGAGAGAAAACTAGAAGAATGGAGTCTGGGAATTACAATGAAGTTTCATTACTGCACCTCACAATTCTGCTAAATGGTCAGTGGATCAATGTCCGCCTGTGTTATGTGTTGGAGAAGCCTCTGAAGACATCAGTGGTTTCAAAGATAGGGTACTAGGTGTCACGTAATGAGTATCAGCTGGAAGTAGTCATTTAGCTACGAGAGGGTGCAGAAAACCAGACAAAACCAGAACAATTTACAAAAACTCTCAGTTTGCAGATCTTAGCACACTAGATGGCTTCGTTCAAACCTGGCTTTCTGGTATATAACACTTAGCGTATTGTTCAGATGTTTCACAGAAGTGCTTGCAGATGTTACCTGCTCCCTCTGCAGCCCTGTCTCATTGGACTGACAGTGTGATGCAAGCAGAAGGCCATCTCCTGATGTCACTGCCTCTCCATGTAACCCGTGTTCCTTAGCACTTTCATGATGGGAAGCTTTTGCAGCTTCTGTAACACCAATTGTAACAACAATTCCTGATTGTTCTGGATGCACGTGTCTTCCCGTGTCTGTTCTTTCTTCCAGAAATCTCCAATGATTCTGATCTTATTTCTTTATTTCTGGAGTGAATGCAGAGCTTTTCCCAGATCCCTGCCAAATAAAATGTCAGTAGGTAACAGTCTGTTCAGTGGAGTCTCACAAAAATTACTTTTGACACTTCTAATAGACCTTCTTACCATTTCTTTATCATTCATTTTGCGTTTCCTATATTACATGTCATTATCACAATGTCTTTAAGGAATTTCTGCTCTGATGTTACTCGTTGAATTAATAAAGAAGAGGGGAAGGATGTACACTTCCTGCCAACCTGCATTAATTAGGAAGCCCTGCTCCGTTCCTTCCTCGGCAGTGGTTATGCCGTGTTGGCTGTCCCTCACCTGTTCTGGCAGCTGAGCCCTTTTTCTAGGTAGTGAAAACAGTGTTACATAGGAGTTTGTTGTGTTGCCTCTAAATGTCAGCAAGGCCATCCTACCTGCTGATGAGCCCAATTCAGGCATATCCAGACTAAGGCTTCCTATGTGCTTCTACATTTGCTTTGCTATATATTTAAATAAATAAATAACATAAATAATTTGCATAAAGAATATGAAGGAAGATAATAGGGTTTCGATTTTCATGATTTAGAGGCTAAAGATTGCCAAAGAAGTGAAAATGGTCTGTAATGATATGCATGAATTGCAGCGAGGAAGGATCCATCAGCAGAAAGACGTTCACCCAAGCATCTGCTTACCTTCTCTCCATCTGGAGTGCAAATGCAAGGAAGCAGATAATTGTTGATTAAGGAGACACAGGTTGGAGGATGCTAAAAATGAAACAGGGACAGTAATGTAGATTCTCTCGAGCAGGTAAATGGCTCAGTGTTATAGCTAATACCAGAATACCTGGAAATTAAAAACTGTATGTGCTGTACCATAATCTCAGTTTATGCAGAGACAGAAGTAGATACAAAGTCGATTAAAAGCAGAAAATGTATTCAATTTTTCTATGTCATCTTTGGATCCTTTAAAAGCTTGAGTCTCTCAACATGTTTCAGAAAATGCAGGGTTTAAGCTTTAAAATATATCCGTCTTCATCTAAAAGAAGTAAACAGACTTCTTTTTAAGAAGATGTATATAGTGGCAGTTCGTATAAACTACAGTCAGATTAGATCAAATTGTGTTTGCTCTGACAAAGATGTAGCAGGAAACCCTCAAGTATTATTGCACTACTTCCTTATTACTCTGGTACTTTGATTTGAAGCTTGGCGTTGATGTCAGTTGTATTAGATCAGCGTAAAGGAATAATTAAACTGGCTCTGTGTTTATCCAGCCAGCCGCTTTCCACTGGGCTCACCAGGCCAGTGTTTGAGCATCTCTGACTTTATCACCATTTGATCTAATTCGAAATATAAACAGAGAGAGTCCTTGCTAAAACACTCGCTGTTATATTAGGTCTTCCTTTAGGTAGCTGGTATATAACAGCCACTTATTAAAAACAAGTACATGAGAATCGTGGATGGACTTTACAGATCTGGCAGGAAATACAGTTAATAGGGGACCTCAAAAATGACAAATCCCCACATAGACTTTTACAGCGCTGAGTGACCTTATTTGAGTTAAAACATTCTTTTTTTCTGCTTCCTTCTTTGTACAACATTTGAAAACATTTTTCAGTTGGATTTTTTTTTTTTTTAAATTTCAAACAGCACATACAAAACATTCCTCTTCCTATTTGTAGATAAAATTAATGAGAGGAATATCATATCCAGACAGGGACTGTCTGTATAGTATAACTTGCCAGGTGCTTTGTGTAGAAAAATACCCTTGTGTTTTGACATACTGATTTCTTATTTTCTGACAGTGGTATAATTTGCTTTAAGAATTGTTTCAGTCACTTCCCAAATATTTCTTATGCAGCACTGGATAGAAATAATTAATTTTGTAAAGTTGTACCAACCTTTATAATGGGGAAAAACAGAAATCTTTATGTAATCCCATCAACTTCCCCTTCAAAGATCAGCTTAATTAAAACTACAGTCTCTTAAAACAGACCATCACTTAAGCTTAGAATGAAATCATGTAGGTTAGTTTTTGTATCACACAAGATAATTTCTCATTGCTATTGCCTTGTAAAATTGTAATAAAAGGTACTGTAATCAAGGATCAGTCTGTCTTTCCTTTTTAAGCCCTTCATATATTTCAGGGGTGCATATAAGCCTGCAAGGATAAGTCTTGCAAAGGCAGCAGCTTAGTGAAGAACAAGTCTCAGCTCAGGGAGGGCTTTTTGTTTTTGTTTTTGTTTTCTTCATGGTCTTCCCAGAATGGCAGGGAAAACCGATGGGAAGTTTGCTGTGGATGTCAACCAGCAGCGTGTTTGTTCTGCTGCTTAGAGTTGTTTACAGGATCAGCAGGGCTGATGCAAATAGCAAACGTTATAAAAAGCAGCACAGTAAGACAGTTCTTGCTTTACTGGAGTCAGTTACAATTA
This sequence comes from Tragopan temminckii, assembly GCA_028571105.1. Classification (NCBI taxonomy): domain Eukaryota; kingdom Metazoa; phylum Chordata; class Aves; order Galliformes; family Phasianidae; genus Tragopan; species Tragopan temminckii. The sequence goes on along the minus strand of JAOWBP010004220.1, from coordinate 16,786,632 downwards.
TATTTTTAGAAAGGGATTGAATCATCTGATTTTCATGGACTTCTTATAATGACTGCATTTAGCCCATTCCCATTCTCAAATTATGCTCTTATTTGAATGGTTCCTAGTAGTTTAATGCCTCGCCACTCTTCCTGTAACTCAGCCATTTGTGTAAATCCTTGTGTGGATAGTGCTCTCCACTATCCAAATCCTTCCGCATCTTTCCAACATGCAACGGATTGTGTCAGACTATTAAAAATAAATTATGCAGGCTTCATGCCACACAATCAAATCCCTGCTTGTTAAGCACTTACTGCCAGTGATCAGCCTCCCTAAATGTCAGAAAGGTTATAGCTTAGCTGTGTTACCTGCATGAAATAAGAGCTTGTCTTGGGGGTTGTGTAATTTTACCCAATAGAGAATGGTTCAGAACAAAGCCATGAGGTGAAGCATTCACTCAGATCCTGGTGCTTCTTCCATAACAAGTGCAGCTGTGCAGCAAAGGATGTGTGAGGAGACGAGGAGCATTCCTTTCTTTTATAGGCTGTTGTGTGTTCCTGGGCTTGATTCTAGGCACCTCCTTTTGGTTTCAGTGTTGAGCACTGAAATCCAGAGAATCACATCCTTTTTCAGTTTACCTTCAGCCTATGCCACTGTTATTCTAAACACATGATTTAATGAAATGTTACCTTTTGGCAGGGTCAGCCCTGCACCTGGTCTCCTAAAAGATATTGCAGTTTCTGTGTGAAACTCTGAAACCCAACAATATTGATTTGAGTTATACCAATGCAACCATTCCTTGACAAACCTTCCTGCTTCCATTGGTCTCCTTACATCAGAAAGGACAAGAACGATTTAACAAGATCACTTTCTATGTATAGACCTATATATCATGTTCAGTTGTTCCCATCTCCTTAATACTATTTGTTTCAACTTGCTTGTGGCAACTTTTGCACCATTTTTTCTCATCTTGGTGCATGAACTGTATTGAAAAAGCAAACATCTCAAAGTTACTTCCCAGTAGCTCGTTTTAATTTTGCCTTGTGCTGTAAGAGGGCTGATAACCTAAATCAACCTGATTGCTATTTCAGCTGGTAAACAGCATATATTATCCACCACATATTACTGCTAATAGCTTGTACATAATCCTTGAGGCTATGTATATTCTTCTAATAATTAATTTACTAATACTATCCATGTTGAAGTAACAGGAGATGTCTAAAGGTAGCAGAAAGAGGTAAAACGAGAGAGTACTGTGCAGCCTGTATACCAAAATCCCTCATTAAGAACACATTAGACTCCTGTAATTGAACTCAGGGGAAAATGATCACTCAGGCTACTGTTGGGTAAATTTCCTTACTTAAACTCTTGATCTTTATTTGTACTTTCCGGTGTCTGGTGAAGAATGAAATGAAGAACTGTAGAAATAAAAATGTGTCTCAAGAAAGAGAGTGTGGTTGCTGGGGCCTTCCACTAGTGAACCGGTCTTTAGTGATTAGCAGCATGGCTTCAGGCATGGTATGAGAAGGGCAAAGAAATGTTAGTAATAACAGCAGTAGTACGCTCAGGAAGAGAAACGAAAATTGCAAAATAAAAGCACTTGGAGGTGATGACTCTCAGAGGCTGCCCTGGCTGGAACAGCAAAGTGCACAAGGCACCCAGGGGCTCCTCACCCAGCTTTGTGTCCTGTGAGTCCCTGGCACAGGGTGAGCCACGTCCCCTTACAGAGCCTACTCTGCATAAGTACCCATTGTCACTGCCAGTAGTGGATTTACTCCTTTATCTCTAGTAATAAATGTAATTTGGATTTCTGGTTGAAACCTTGTTCTGGAAAAGCTGGAAGTGGCATCCGATCTGTTCTTCTCAACACCGCGAAGGACAGAAATAGCAATGCTGTTGTTCGGTTTTGGGGAGGAAGTATACAAAGTTAAAAACACAGATGGATAGTAATGATGAGCTAGAGAACAGTGAGAATCAAAGAACAGAACCACAGAATCATTAAGGTTGGAAAAGACGTCTAAGATCATCTAGTCCAACAGTCCACCTACCACCAGTGTTTCCCACTAAACCATGTTACTTAGCTGTTGTGAGAACTGGCGCAGAAGTTGTTAGGCCATTTACCACAATCAAGAGTATGAAATAACAGAGGGAAGAAATGTGTGTCGGTGTTATTGCTGTGTTTATGGAAATGGATTAATTATCCTCTGCTGTCTTCTGAGGAGCAGATCCGCTCAAATACCACACCTTTGTCCAGGTCAGCGATCAGTGCTGCGCTGGACTGAAGGAAAAGCACCTCTCTGCCATCTTTTGTGAGCACAGTGTGTGCCTGGGCTGCAGCTGCAACTAAACAAAGAGGACGTTTACATATCCTGAAGTGCTCCTCGTGAATAGGTTTTATCATTCTCAGTCCCACAGGAAAAAAAGCCTCCAAACATGTCTGTTGACACTGGCATGAAGCGTGGTGTTTGAAATCAAACACATTTGGCTTGATTTCCAGCCAGCCCAGTTACATTTGTCACAGGACTTGACGAGTATGGCTCTTCTTTCGTGAGCTCTGGCGTTCAGGTTGATTGAAGCTGTCCTAGCCATAGAATAAAATATCCCACTCCTGTGGTAGTTTGCTTTAGGCCTGCGGGCTTTGGGGAATGATCTGGCTGTAGGACATCAAACACAGCACAGCAGTGCTTGCTCTCGTCTGCCGTGAGCACCAGTGATGCTGCTTGAATAGAGGGGCAGCTGTGATGGGCAG
>JAOWBP010004220.1:16766875-16783804 GCA_028571105.1 Tragopan temminckii | reverse complement strand
AGCACAGCAGTGCTTGCTCTCGTCTGCCGTGAGCACCAGTGATGCTGCTTGAATAGAGGGGCAGCTGTGATGGGCAGGCTGGCTCTACAGGCTCTGGGGTCCATCCTACTGATGGAGAGCTGCCATCTGTGCAACAGCAGTTTCTGAGGAGAACAACAAGCCAGGGCATTCATGGATTCCCAGAACTTGACTTGACTTACAGTGCTGACAAATCTGAAGAACCAAGAGTTATCAAGGTCAAAACAGCAAAGAAAAATCCTGTTTCTCCTGTGCTGTCTAGGCTTTCCAAGTCTCAGTGCTGTTCAGGATCACTGATAATGGTATGGTCTTAGAGAGGTCATGACTGCTTGTGAAATGCTGATTAATAAATCGATTCATTGACTGATTAGATACGAGGTTTAGATGTGGATTACGGTTAAGTATCAGTAGTAGTTGAGATAAATTTATAGCACATACTAAGTATCTCAGCCTTAGTATCTAATGATATTTCAGTAATAAACCCTTCCTTCCAGGTGATAGCCCTCACCATTATAACAAAAAGTTTAATCAGAGGATTAAATATGCTTTTTTTTTTTTTTTTTTTTTTTTTTTTTTTTATAAGCTTTAATTATTTTTCCCTCTGGAAACCTTAAAAAGAACTGCAAGAAATATAAATCTTAGGAAATGAAATTAAGCACCAGTTTTAATTCCAATAAAATTACCGAGAGCATTCCGCAGATTTCACACATGAGTATATCAAAACACTCTGAAAATGTATTTATCTTTACAACATCCTAAGAAATAGGGACCTGCTGCTTGTAGAAGGGCTCTGTGGGAGAAGGAAAAGACAAATCTGAATCTTCTGAAAAGCGGCTTGTTCCCTGACCCCACAGCTGTCTTTCCTTTCCAAACAAACCCGAAGCTTGCTTTGCACTGGAATATCCCTAGCCATTTCCACTGCCCTGGAGAATCCTGCTTACCAAGTCAGGCCATATCGCCTAGCAGCTGACTCCAGGTTCAGGAGGCTTTTATCCAAAGTGATGTGGATAAAGTGTAACCAAGGCATGGGAATGTTTTCCCACGGTGGTTTGGGAGAGCTACAGTCACAGTATGCATCTCATATACCTGCTGTGAGCACAGCGATTATTTTCTCCTACATTAAGATTGGAGCTGTTTAAAATCCTTGATGAATATTGAGCACAACACTGAGTGAAAGTTACAAGAAGTTTCAGTAAACAATATTCTGTATACATGCAAGAGGTGATTTAGGTACGTTCTTGTATTTGGTCTAGCTAAGCAACATTTCTCTCAAAATAATGTTAAATAATGAAATGCTCATCAAACTGTCTATTGTAATGCAGAATCACCATCTTGTTAGCATAAATTGAGCACAGTGATGACTTCTGAGGACCATGGTAGATGAAAATCCATTTCAGTTATTTTATTACAAATCTAAATTACCCTTTCTAATGTTGTAGTATTATATAACTTTGTCATTTACCACTGAGTGCTATGGTGCAAACTAAGAGATGCTTTCTTCTGTACCTGAAATTATACCTGTAACCTATATGTTTGTTCTTCGCTCTCTTTCCTTCTCTCTCTCTTTTCTTTTTTTTAATGCATTTCTGCTACAGGTCTTTTTCTGCATAAATAATTCATGGCTTCAAATGCAGTTATTGAAAATTTTTGCAATAGCATTTAATCCCCTCTATATCTTAAAGGAGATGTTTGATCTTTATAAGGATTTCTTTCTTGAGAGAACTACAGCAGTGCTTAATTATTTCTGTTTAAAATCAAGCAAGCTTCATGAGCAATATTTTTTGTTAACCTCAGTGGATTTACTTTTAATAGCATAAAGGAAGTGTGGATCATGATAAGAATCTAAAATTCTTCCATATTAATTCTTTTCTGACCTGCTTGTCTTCTCTAATCTTTGGTAAACGTTTCAAAAAGCATTCCTTAAGTTTCTTCTTCTGTAATGTATAGAGATTAATTTTTGCCCAGGTTTCAGGGATTTTTCAACCATATTCTCACAAGCAGTTAGGTTTCTGGTTGCTGCTCGTGGCAGGAGTAACAATAACTATTTCAGTGTTGGAATATCCCATTGTCTATTAGATTACATACAAGACATTTTGCAGAGTATAGTTTATCCATCACTTGCTGTGTGCAGTGATAGCTGAAGAATATTCAAACTCATCAAGTGATTTATGCATGAATTAGACTTGAGAATATTCTGATTTCTGTCATCGTAATTGAATGCCCACCCTGGAAAATGAGGAGTTCATTGATCCCTTTCTATGAAATCCTATCTCTGTTGACAACGAAGGCAACATTTCTCCCTATGTATATTTAGGTTGAAATTCTCTCCTTGCTGGTGTTTTAAATTAAAAAAAAAGAGAGAGAGAAAAAGCCCTCACTTATTGACTGCTGTGCAATCATGATGTTGTCAGTCATTTTAAAAATCATGTCCCCTATCTTTTAAAATAAGTAAAAAAACACCAGTGTACCACGTTGGTGATCACTGATGCCATTGCTACTGTGTATGGGAACAAAGCCAGAATAATGTGACTTGGGATTGATTCATTATATTCTTTGATTTCTTTTTATATTGTCCAAGTAATCAAAATAAAAACAAGTGCAATACATTCCAAAAATCCAATTCTTAAGGGCCTCAAAAGCAGCTTCTTTCTCCCTGCTCACTCATTTCTTTTCAATAAATCTTCAAAAAACAAAAAACAAACAAAAAAAAACCCAAACAAACAAAAAAACCCAACCCAAAATGTATTCAAAGGGACCAGAAAATCAGTAGCATTTTATTTCAAACAAAGGAACAAAACAAAAGCAGGCTGCAAGTGTGAATTTCCTTCTGCTTCCATTCTTCCTTTGTTTTGCTTTAGCTCTTTAAATGCACCTTTTCCTTGGGGGGGAAAAGAATCTATATTGTCCAATTGTCTTTCCATTAAGATCTACAACAAACCCCTACAGCTTTACAGAGGACCAAGATCAAGGTAGACATATTTGTTCATGTATTGATCATTTCTGCTGGATATCATGCCTTTTTTCTGGGCTGATAATCTACTATTGCTTCCTGATCTGGTGATTTCTGCTCCCTGAAAGTTGTGTGGCAGGAAGAGATTGCTGCTTTTTGTCTGTGTAATTGCTTTGAAGATTTAGGGTGAGATTTTAATCTCAGAAGGGCAATATATCTCAACGAATCTCAGAAGAAGAAGAAAAAACATTGCTAATGGGTATGCAGGCAGAATTGCAGCAACATTTTCCATGTAACAAACAATGCATGACATATACCTGAGATTAGGATCTGGCAGTTGTGAAATTTAGAGGGAAAACCCTACAGAGAGCTGTTACTCTCAGTGCCATCAGTCATAATCTCCTATATGATAATTGTAATGCTTCTTTAATAGCTTTATTCAAGGATCTGTAAACCCTTCCACATTTAAGTCCTGGTTGTACATTTAGGAGTACTTTTCTTCCTCCCCTCAAAAAAAGAAAACTACTCTTTTCTTACAGAGCAACACCCAAGTCAGTGTGTGCACAATACCACGATCCCACCTGCATCTGAATAAAGCAGGAATTTAGTGGCCATGCATTTTGCAAGACCTATCAAAACACCATCACAAAATCCAGAAAGTGCCCATATCTGTAATTCCAAGAAATTCCAATCTCAGTGAAGTTTTTCCACATTTACTTGAATTTAGCCAAGTGCAGAAGCCAAAGCTGCTTGGGCCAGAACGTAACTTTAGAATCATTTGAAAGATTTGTGAGTGTATATTAGAATTTAATGTTTCAGTTCAGACTTTTTTCACTCTTACAGTCACTGCACAGAAAACTACTTTTCTTGGAGGGCTTGTTACCATGATCTGTCAACAAAACACACTACCCTGTCTTTTCTATTGATTACAGATTCAGTCAACTTTGTGTTCTGGGTAATGTGCTCCTAGCGTGCTGCCCAGGCTGAGGTGAAGTCCCTCAGGGTTGTGGTTCTTCACTGCAATAGATTGCAACCTGATATTTTTGCCTCAAAACATTTATATTGTCTACAGATAGGAGTTTTTTTCAGTGCTGGTTTTGGCATGTTGAGAAGAGATGGGTCTTGGGTAGGTGATGAATGACACTGGGTTCCTGGCAGGTTTGGGTTTTCTCTGACTTGGAGAGGCTCTCTCTATGTATGTATATAAAATAATTATCACCAACTTGGTTAAAGCAGGTAGCACACCTGGCACTGAGGCCCTATGGGACAGCTTTCACGTGTTGCAGGAGACCTCTCCAGTAGCCAAGACCTCTGTAAGACCCCTGGATATGGCATTTCTCTGGCCATGCTCACCTGGCAGGATGTGCCAACAGCCTTGCCCATCTCTTCAAGAAGAGCAGTCCTTCTGGTTGGTTCACTGACCAGATTTACCCATGAGATCACACTGCGTAAAACTGGGAACCTAATGAAAAAACAGATGCGATGCAACCCATGGTGTTAACAAGCCTGAGGAAAACAGATAGAAGTATATGGAGGCTTCAGTGTGAATACAGAGACTGATGATTTTTTTGTTTTCAATTGTTGCTACTGAATACGGAGTGTGTTTGAAGATCTGAAACTTTTATTTGAGGAAAAAGTTGCCTTCTTGTTCTTTTGCTCATGCTGTGTTGACATGTTTTCATCAACTACATCGTATTACCTCTTCTACATTAAAGGCTAATCACAGACTTGGAGTCTGCAGTTACCAGCTACAAATAGAACGATTTCTCCCTGTGAGACCACAGCATTCCTCAAGCAATTTTCCACCTTTATGCAGGTTTTTTGTTTTGTTTCATGAGGGGTTTTTGTTTGTTTCTTACCATCTGCCTTGCAATTAAGTTATTTAAAAGCACCCGCATCAAAGAAGTGTTCTGGTTCTCTACAGACAGCACTACTGCAGTGCAGTAGTGACAAAAATAATCTACCCAGTTCCATTGCTCATTATGATGAAATAGTTTCCCTACTATTTCTTACTGACAATTACAAAACCAAATCACAAAAAACCCCACATTTTCAAAATGTGTAAAGAAAACCATTCTTCTTCAGATAAAACCCAGCTAGACAATGAAAATCAGATCAGAAGCATCCATCTTCTATTTATTATATACATAAAATATATGTAGACAAGTTATAAAGTTGCTGGAGATTTTCATTTTTCTTGTGTTTTTAGAATACGTTGAATACATTACCTGTATGAAAATCATAATGGTATGATCCAATACCTATATTGCATTCATATTTTCAGTGTAAAAATGTATGTGTTGCTTTAATGCTCCTTCTGGTCTTTAGGCTTTATGGAGTGTGGAGAACAGGTACAGAAAGGGATGGAAGATTAGGGCTGAAGAGCAATCTTAGGAAGCTGTGAAACAGCTAGTACTTCACATTAATTATTGTTAAGAGTGTTGTAGGGATGAGCTTTTCAAAGGATACAATATTTAAACTACAAGGCTATACTGAGTGTAAAGGAAGAGGGGAAAAAAAGCATGGATTAGAGGAGCCATTTAAAAAAAAATGCCAGCTTTGGCATTTTTCCCACTTCTGTTTTTTTTTCACTATGCAATAATAAAGGGAGAAAGAAGGCAAAACACTTTAAAGAAGACAATTTCTATCAGGAGGAATGCAATTATAGTGGAATGAGAAGACATGGAGGAAAAGGAAATGCATAGAAGCCAATGTCTCAGGAAAACTATTTGCAAAGGTGAAAATGTTTACAGTGGTCTCCATGACATGGCAGTGAAGAACCTGTACAAAAAGTGACCAGCGCTTGCAAGTAATTGGAGGTAATGTTTCATTGCCCAGACAGGTGATTACCTTTGTGCTGCTCAGAGTGGCCTCCCCAAACAATCTGAAACCAAGCTGAGAAAATGGGATTTTCTGTTGTCTTCCTCTGTGACCTCTACTGTCAACTTAACAAGAAAGTAAATTAATCATGGTGTGTTTGCTTTATTCAAAGAGAAATGCTTGCCTCTGACATGTTTTCTTTTATTTCCACGGCTTGTGGTTTACATTCTTAAGAGAAAAAAAAAAAAAAAAAACAAAAAACCACACAACAGGAATTTTGCAAGTTGCATTTCTCTTATTGAAGACCAAGGAGAGAACTGAGGCATGCTTTTCTGGCTGCCCCAACTCAGAGGCAAGGAGGGGAGCAGGGGACAGTTTTGAACCTTATATTCAATTGTTAGATGGTCTCCATGGATTTCAAATTGGGTCTCTGTCTCAAACAAGTTTTGAACCAAGAGGCAGACCTCCAAAAGTAGTTGCTAGCCTGTTCCTCTGTGTTGTGACATACTTTTTAGGTGAGCGACACCAAAACTGTTTTTCACTTTGAAATTTGTTTTGGAGTTTTAGTGTTCCTCTGTTTTCAGACTTGACGTGTCCCTAGATTCATTCACACAAAACTGTAGAATTTCCCCTCTGATTTATCTAAAAGAGTAAAGGAATTATTTTCCCACAATCACTTTTTCCTGTGCAGCGATTAAAATGTCTCCTATCCTTCTGCAAGGCCATTTGTGACTTACAGCAAAATTTTAGAAATCCTTTAAAACCCCTTACCTTCTTAGATATTTGGCTGTGTTTTTCTGTTCCACATTTCAAAAACCTCAAGTGTCACCTTCACTTCCAGGTATGAAGTCAGTGATGTGCAAGGCAGAGCCAACGCACAGCAGTGCCTCATCCCTTGCCCTGTGATTAAAACCTGGGATGGTAAAATCCTACCAGCCATTACCACTGTGTCACTTCCCTATGGAAATCACCTTTTCCTTTACCTTGGCAGTTGCTGAAATGAGCTCAGTGCACAGCAGTGCAGCGTGCAGTGCTGGGAGCAAGGTGCAGAGTGGTCCAGCTGTGTGGGTGGACCCTGAGGAAATGAGCCAGCTGGAATTGCCATTCCTGGGGATCACAAGAAAGGTTTTCTGATTTATCACCAGTACTTGATATACTGATCTCATTTATGCTTTCATTCCAGTGATTGAAAGTAACCAAATTTGAATTAATTGTCAAGTTTTGAGAGAATTAGGCTAATTGTATTCAAAGCAATGTCAGAAGGAAACATCTCAGCTATGGCAGGCACTTTGTTGCTGTGCGTGGTGGTTGTCTTAGAAACTTCCCCGAGATGAGACTCTCACACAGATGAAGGATGTTGGGTTTTGAAGAGATCCTTGAAAGATTACAGGTGCCATCTTCCAACTCTTCTCATCTAGCATCACTTTACAATGTATTTTTTCACATATTGTTTTCTTTTTGGATATTTCCTTTGTACGCCAGGCCTGATCTGTAGCTTAGTTTAGTCATTAGAAAGACTTGTACTGATTTCAGCAGGCTGCTTCTCCACAGGAAAGAAAAACCCTCACCTGTGAGCACTACAGCCATCAGGTGGTGCATCTCGTGTCCTGCTCAATCAGCCACTGCCTCCGTAATGTGTGTGTTCAAAAAGCCATGCAGCCTCGCCATGGCTCAGTGCTGAACTCATTGTATTCTTCTCCAGCATTAAGGAATGAAGTTATTCTTCAGGGGAGACCTCCAAGGCTGCGTTTGTTATAAGAGCTGGCAGTGTGGAATTCAAAGCACAAAATTAAATGGAACAATTGTAATTCACCAGGAAAAAGAAAGAAAGAAAAAAAAAAAAAGCCTTTTTAAAGAAAAAGCAAATATTCAGTGAGCTCTCTGGTGCTACTACGTTGCTGTCTAATATACGCTTTAATAGGCAGGTGTTAATGAGCAACATCTTGAAGACTGAGCTATTCTCTCAAGATAATAGCTGCTTCAGAGATAAAACCTTTTAACCTGAACAGAGTGAAAAAGCTTAGATCTTGAGTGTATGTGGAGCCGCATCCTGTCTACGGAAAAATAAACCCCGACAGCAGCCCACAGCGGAAAGCTTAACAAATTTGTGTAATAAATGTTACATATTATATAATGCAGAACTGAGAAGTGTCTGGGAGACTGAACATCATAATTGTGCCAAAGGTATTAATGGATCGAGTTGTTCATTTCCTACCAGGGGATCTCAAAACATCAGAACAATTCCAGCTGATCTGTGTAGACTGGGTTGTTTCCCTTTTGAAGGTGTTTTTTGATTCAAAACATGTAAAGATGTTTTTCACATAATTCCTTTAAAAATGATCCACCCTGGATCCCCTACTCATGTCACTGCATAGAGCTTGTGCTGGCAGGGCAGCAGTCACAATGCAGCACAGAAAGCAGCTGTGACAGGCAGAGAAAAAATATAATCAGCATGAAAAATGGCTGTGGTTTGTTAGTAAAACTGCTCTTACTAACCTAAACTATTATATTTTTATTTCTGTTTTTAGGTGGATTTCTTTTTATGACCCCCTTTACTAACCTCGGTTTTCTGAAGAAATATTGAACAGCCTTGCCCTTAGTAATAAGAGGTGATGACTTCCATCTATGTAGTCTGTAATTCTGATGGGTTCTCAAGAGGTTCATCAACTTTTCAACTTCTGTTTGCCTGGGCCATCACCACTGTACCTGAGCTCATTCTGGGGGAAAAAATTCCATGCCTTTATATCAAAAAATCTTAAAGCAGGAATATTGAACGTTCAAGTTTTGCCTGACCAAAAGGTTAATAAAATACATTGCACCATAGAGGCAGAAGTCAAGTTTGCAGGCAGCGTTCAGAGTGCAAAGCTGTCTTTCCTCCGTGATAATAAAACAAACAAAGTGGTTTTCAGCACAACTAATTGTCAGAGATAAGAAACAAATGTCAAGAAGGGAGGTGAATCTGGCACCCGGCAGAGCCTGACATGCAGAACGTGTTCAACACCTTACCTGCGTCAGGAGCTGAGATGCTCCTTAGCGCAAATGAGATCAGAACAGAGAGATTAAGCCTCATTTGCTTAGGAAAGAATTGTGGATGTGTTTTGTATCTAAAATACTCTAAGTCAAACATGCACTTCAGTAATAGACCAAAAAAGAAAGGCTCAATCCAGTTTCCCCATAGAATTTGCCTGTTTGGGAAGGAGTTTTTTACCCAGTGCCAGAAACAAAGAGAAGCATAAATCAGAGGGCTGTGTAAATAAAGCATTCACGAATGTATGTTTTCTGTCATTAGCCAAACCACTCATTGTAAGTATTCCTGGGAGTACCATTTTACCACAGCCTAAGCACTGTATTTGCACTACACAATCCTGCAATAAGTACTTATTAAAGTCAACTATACACTGTATTAAGTGGAAACCATTTATAAATATAATCTGAGAGTTAAATGCTATTAGTCATTTTGAAAATATTGATAGAGCCTCTCACTAGAAAGATTAGAGATATTACTTATCCAGCCACTTACACAGGAATCAAAGTGCACAATGGAACAGAATTAGCACTGCTACGTTCAGTAAAACCTTTACTACTGCCAACATTCACCTGCACGTTGGATGCCAGGTTTTGAGTCAGTGGTTGTGCTATGCACATGGACCAACCCCAGGTTCAGTTCTGTCTAGTCAGTATAGAACCTTCAATCTTATTCTAGGTGGGCTTCTGATGCAAATGCTGTCTATAAGTGAAGTTGGCTCCCAGTTAGCCTAAATACCCTTTTCACCTATTTGTCATTTTAAAGGGGCTTAAAATATATAGGTTATATTTGTACATAAAAAATGTCACAGTTCTCCCGCATGATGGGAAAACTGGAGAGATGTTGCCAGAGTCTCTCCATGTGGCCTCAATGAAAGCTTGAAAGAAAATGTAGATATTGGCACATCTCGGAGGGTACACAGCAAGGTTTAAATATTTTCGGTGACAGATGTGGAAACTGAAAATAATTCTGATTTTTTTTTTTTTTTTTTTGTGATGATTCTGTCTCTTCCAAAGCCAGCTGCTAGTAGTTGGCTTTAGCAGGGTGGGGAAAACAGCATTTTCCTCTGCAGAACTTTTCAAATGCAGTGAAGAGAAACAAATGGTTAAAATAAAAGCTACAAGAAAGCACAGCGAGACAACAGTTCAGGAAACAGCAATTCCCCATGGACTAAGAAATGAAAAAGGCTTACTAATTCATAAACTATAGGTGTCTGTGCTTTAAAAGAGAAAACTTATGAGACTCGTACTTCATTTTTTCCCTTTTATTAACCATACGATGTGCTGTAGGCATGTAATTTCTTCAGTCTGGAATTCATCAGATTCCTCAGCCCTGTCTTACAATAGCTTTCAGCACCTTGAAATAAGAGCAGTGTCCAGGGCCAGGCCCTGCTGGCCAGGGCTCTCATCTGCAGAGGGAAAAGTCATCTCATCTTCCATAGGGCTGCAGTGAGGAAGGGGCTGGGAGGCAGCAGAGTGGAAACAGAACTCTGATGGAGGCGAAGGAAGCGAATTTCCCTTGATGCTCTACCATTTAATTACTCTTAAAAGAGCTGTTGTTGTTGTTGCCATTATTATACTGTGTTGTGATAGATGGCTGTCCTTCTATGACTTTGGACCTAGCCAGTGAAGTACTCTCCATTCACATGGACCTTCTGTATCCTGTGGATAGGGTTTGAAATTAAAAAAAAAAAAGGCATGCGGAGTATAGGAAGTGTTGTTATCACCTTTTTACAGACAGGGACACAGAAATAAATGCAGAGAGGATACGAGAAAACGTGGTAGCAGCATGAATCAACTTTGAGTCTCTTGGGCCATAGTCTTGATGCTTTTTCTATGACAGTTCAAAATGTATAAAATTTGCTAGTGATGATTTCCAAGAGGAGGGATTATTCTTTACCTGCCATGTTATTAAATTCTTTCATAATCATCACTGCCAAAGAGCAGAAGCTTGCTAAATATATCCTTAGTCTGACCAGCTGTAGCAGTTCTTAGGTTTCTTCGTACTGCTGAAGGTTGACAACATCAGAAATAAGATTCTTCTCCTCTGTTTGAAATGTTATTAATTTTTAAGTCTGGCTTTCAAATGAACCATATGATGAGATTATAAACTCTTCTGATTATTAGAATTCTGCTTTCTACTTTGTGTCTGAAATACAATCACACAGTGCCATATTGCTGCTAAAGAGGGATGGCCAGGAACAGCTACAGGTGATCACTTGGTTCATCAGCAGGTGATTTATGAAGCCTTCTAGACAACGTAGTGTGAGCAGTAAAAAAAAAAAAAAAAGAAGCTCTCCAGGGAATAGTAAAGCCAGAGCAGAGAGTGGAGAATTAAAAGATGCAGTAAAGAAAGATTATTTCACTTAATTATGCTTCTCAGTTCAAGGACTGGTTCTCTTCACTGATGTCAAGACACCTACATCATAGTGAAGGGAGAGAGGGACACACAGAATCATAGAGGTTGGTAAAGCCCTGTAAGATCATCAAGTCCTACTATTATATGGCATCTGCTGTTTCTCACAGATATGTCTTTAAAAGAATATACAGATAGGGCTCATCAAAGTACCTGCAAGACGTCTTGGCTTCCTAAGTATCTTTTTATCCAGATGGTACAGAACTGTCTAAATGCACAGAAAATACCTGACAGTACAAAGCTCTTCAGTTCAGCAGGTAAAGCTGAAGCAGGAGGTGTCTGCAAGCTGCAGCTGTGTACAGTCAGATTGGAAAGGAAGCAAACAGCCCTGGTGGTGTGGACAGGCAGTGCATCAAGTTTACTGCAGAATGGTTTGATATGTTTTGAAAGTTTTTACATCACGGCCAGTATTTTTTGGAAAGGAAATTTGTCTCTGGGATGAGGTGGGAGGTGAGTGTGCCTGCCCACTTATGAAAGTCCTAAAGACTTTGCTTTATGGCTTCGGACCTGCCAGTCAGGGAAACTGTTCCCCAAACAAGCAATTCCCAGTCCAACCTGGGGAAAACTGTGTGTATACATCACTTTCTACAGACGTGATATAAATTTGATATAAATTTGGGGCAAACTGTATGGCAAAACAGTTTAAACAATAAGTTAAACAACTGCATTTCCAATTAGAAATATTTTTGAGTATTTTCATGCATTGTCTTACATGATTGAGCATTGCTGTGACATTTAAAACGGTTGGGGTGTGGTGCTTGTAGGAATTTGCTAGTTAAATGCAAATTGAGACCTTCAGGCTGAATTGTAACTAATTATTCAAAATAATACTTTTAGTAGGTGAGAGTAAATTATATGAAAACTAAAGCCTGGATCTGATATCTAAATTTTATGCAATCTGAGTATTGCTCTCAGAGACTTCTGTGAATATAAATTTAGAGTGCTAAATATTGCTGGATCTGCCATAATTGCGTTGTGATGGTTTTGCAGTGATAATATTACGTTCCTATTGCTAATGGGAACAACAGATTGGTTTCAGCTGGTCAGACTGGACACGTGTAACACCGACCTGGCAAATAGGGAGTGAATTTTATGAGCAGTGCTGCGCTGGGGAGAGAAGGAAGCAGTGAAGATAGTGAATTTATTGGTCTGAATCAGTCTCTAAATACCGTCAAAGATGTTTGCAAGGGTGACCTAATCCTGACATACCAGGGTATGGACAAGCGTCTCACTATGAGGAGCAGCTGTGACTTGAAATGCGACTTTAAAGTAACTTTAAGATAGCTATATAGAAATGGACTCGCACAATTTTGAACTTGACCTTCAGTAAGTACATAGTGTTCAGCATGTATTTTCACTCCATGAACTGTAGTCACCTTTCCAGCGGCCCACAGACTCATGGCCCTGTGGTTTTTGAACAGCTAAGGGAAAACAGCAGAAACTGGGCTGAAGTTACCAAGTGTCAAAACCTGGTGAAATATAACTGAATTTAATCAGGGAATTAAAAAAAAAAAAAAAAAAAAAAAAAAGGAATTAATACTACCAAAGACTTCGACATTTCTAACTTCACTAGCTGAAAAGACAACCCTAGAAATTTTAAAATGCCCCTGACAAATATTCAAAGACACGTATTTCACTCTGAACTTTCCAGTTACAGAGTTTAAAAATTCTTCACTTTTACATAAACTAAGGAAAGTTAATTTTTTTTCTGTATATATATCTAGAACTGGAAGCAGGGTTTTTACTAGGAATACACAAGCCAGTGTTTGTGTGTCAATAGCAAAGGCAGGTTGAGTCTAATTACAAGAGAAATTTTAATGTTTTCCATATGTTAATATGAAATCCTTGTGTGGTTTTATTTTTTGCAATATTGCAAAGCTGATGGAGAAAATGAACTGACATAATCTGATTTCCTATCAGGACCTGTCTTGCAATTTTAGTAAAACAATATTTACTAGTCTAAGTAAGTCATTGATATGATAAAAATTATGCTTAATAAGATAAGACTTCATTTTGCATTAAAGACTCCTCTATCTCATCAGGGAATTGTAGTCTCACTATTGCTCTCCAGAACTCTTGCAATAAATAAGTTTAAGTTAAGTAAAACAAGATATGCTTAATGATTTTACAGCTGTTTCAGTCCAGCAGCATTAGTGTTATCAGTCAGTCACTCAGCACTCAGGTAGTGCTCTCTTTTAGTATTTCCCACGCCTGACAAATGGGATGTACTGCGATGTGTGAGTTTGCTATGGGGATGTCACCAACTTTTTCCTGGTCTGGATATAGGAAATCATTTGCTTCAGACATATAGTCTTCAATTTCCATGTTTTCTCTTTGACAAGGAGCTGGAACCATATGCTTTGGAAGGAAGGTGGTGTCTGCAACATGCCAATTTGGGATGGCAGCCACTCCGTCTTCATTCATAATTGTTAAATAGGTGGCTCTAAACACAGATGCATGAGGCTTCATGTTGCTTGTCAAATTTTCTAGCTAAATATGCTCAAAATAAATGCATATTGCTTTATTAAAATCTAAACAGACAGAAGCACATCATGATATATCCTCAATGTTTTTGTTAACCGTGTTGATGACCAGCTTTTAGAATCTGGCTGTTTTTGTTATTGATAACATTCATTGCAATTAATTTCATACAGTGTATGGAGAAAATTCCTTTTTGTCCACTTAGATTGTGTCACTTTTCAATGATCACCTGTTGGTACAATTTGAGACAATGAAAACACTTTTGCTGCCATTCATTACTGGTATAAGATGGACAGTCCTGCTTTTTGAAATACGGTATTAATTCCTATCACAGTGCAGTTGGTTCTGTAACCAAAGAGGAAATGTCAACAAGTGGTCAGCACACCTTTATTCCATGCATCTGCCAAATTAGTTAGCACCATTTCCCAGAAATTTGCCTACAATTAAAATGCTTGTAATGGTTTGTCATATATCTCCTAAACACACTGAACATGGTTCCCATTGGAGGTACCTGTAAATATAGTGTCAGAGAGGTGACAAAGGATCCTGTGCTGTGCTTGTGCTATGCAGACCTGGAGGACCAAAGCACACAGGAGGGTTTGAGAATTGCCCTGCAATTGTTCCCTGGTTCCTTCCCTGCTGTAGGTAGCTATCAAACGAAGCTGCTGAGAATTGCAGAGGGTATCTTAGATTACAAAAATGAGATGGGAGATGATAGTTGCTCTGTCAGACAAATAAGTCATAATTCCTCCAAGAGAAAGGAGTCTAAGAATAACTCAGAGCTGAGAGAGGGAAATGCTAATGAGTTTAAATCAAAGCTTATTTGCATGCAAGAACGCAAACTCTTTAAGTATTAGCTGTGTAAGCTGTACAATAACCTCTTGGAGACACTGCTAATGTGTTTGGTTTCAGCAAAGACGCTGGGCTGACAGCTCTGGAGCCCGACGGGCTGTTTGCTCAGCGCAGAGATGTGCAGCAGTTGCAGTGCAGGATGCATCCTGCGCTGCCAGGACCCTGCTGCACCCCAGGGCTGGGCACCTCCGAGCTGCATCGCGCTCCCGACCACGTGTATCACAAATAAGCCTGGTGTCTGCTGCTTGTTTACCCTTGTATTCTGTCTTCCTGCCTTGGTATGCGTTTTTAATTAGATGCACTCCAGTTCTTTCCCTGCTTGCTCACGCTTTAATTTGGGAAGCAGAGTTTTCATTAGCTCTGCAAATATCCACCGTTCTTTACAAAGTCAAATCTATTACTTGCAAAATAACCTTGCTTAGTCCTGGTTATCAGTTATACCAATAATACTGCGCTCTCTAATTAGTCCAGCTGTTAACTGTTCAAATTCACTTGACTTAGCTGCATTATGTAGTCCTGCCTCACTGTGATCGGTTCTCTCACTTGGCAGATCTTCGCTTGCAGAAGAAAGTGCCGTTTCTAAGGTGCTGGAAGAGGTACAGATTTTTTTTTTCCTCTTCAACTTTCAGAATGATCTTGTCTTGCAGCTTTGCTGTTTTCCTCGTAATCCCACTGTAATGTACTGCCTGTTTCTAATGCCACTAAACCCGCCACATGTAACAGATTTTTCTGTCTTCAATATCTCTTCAGAGCGACTTGCTTCCAATGAAATCCATGAGTGCTGTAATCTTCCTTTCCAGCTCTGGGCTGCGCTCACCTCCTGGCTGATGGATTCAGGTGCCTTCATTTTCTGCCCAAGGTTTCCCTGCTCCTGACACTGTGCTCCTGACACTGCAGCTGTATTGCAGGGCTCAGGGATTGTGCCACAGCTCTGAGCTTTGGATGCAGGTGATGGTGGATCCAGCTCATGCCCTTTGTAATTGCACGGCTCCATCCACCGTTTTATCTTTTTAAGGCAATTCTCAGATATACATCTTTTGCATTATTTTCTCTGCTCTGGGCATCAGATAGCAGCAAAACATTTCTTATGGACTGTTTCAGAAATATCACAGAATGCTTCAAATTTCAAATCTGATATTCAACTTACTATATCATGATAAATTTATTCAGCAAAAGAAAGGAAAAAACAGCAATGCATCAGGGCTGTCCATGCCTTTTGCAATAAATTCCACTTTTTTAGCTGTTAGGTGTTCACTTTCTAATAGTATTTTTATCCTGTTTTTAAAGACATTTAAGTTCTAAAGTAGGAAAGGGTGTGTAATTTTGGATTTGAATGGAACATTTTGTTCAACTTGGAAAGATGCTTAGTTATTATCTTTAAGCTTCCCAGAAGCTGAATTAAATTTTCACATTAAGGTGACCAAAATGTTTCTTAAGAAACATGAAAACAAACTGCTTTTTTTTTTTCCAAAGCTGTACCTATAACTTCCCTGTTAGAAATAAGACACAGTGTCAACAAGCAAAGGAGGACAGATATGACAGTGGGAGGCTAATTCTCATCCCTCTTCCATCACAGTATGGTACCACAGCTTGTGAGCAGACCCACTGCCAAAGCAGAACCTGCTCACGGGCCCAAGTATTGCTCACTGCGAACACGCTGACAGCATCTGTTCCCTAGAAGTAACCCAGGGCTCTGGGGTGACTCACTGCACCGGGCACAGCCCCTGCACCAGGCACAGAGTGAGTCAGGGTTGGATGGGCATAAAGCCTGGCTTCCTGAGCTCTCCTTTCCTGAAATCACTGTGGGAGATGTTTGAGACAAATGCACATCAGAACTGGGAGGAACTCAACGCTCTAGCGTGTGTGGAAATATTTAAACTTTTCAGGAAAAACGTGCACATGTGCTCTGAAAAGAGGTGGATAGAAAAGTTTCAGTTGTGAAACCAAAGCACTGTAACTTAGCTGAGCTACGGCCAGGTGAAAAATAGGAGGTTTTTAGATAAGGATTTTAAGAACTTGTTGGTGGAAGTATAATTTGTTCAGGCACAATAAATCCATGCTCGGAGATCACAATATCCTTATAAATGGCTTCACATCCCTCCTTGTCCACAGATGGAACTCATGCAGAGACTCCCAAACTCTGCTCTGAATAACGCAGGTCTCCACTGCCAGTGATCTGCAGCCCCTGCTCTGCTCACCGGCCCTAAGCCAGCTCTGGCAGGTTTTGCTGCAGGATCAGTGTGAAAGGTGGGGGAACTGGGGATAATCAGTGACAGCCTCAGAGGAATGCAAAAATAAGCACTTTAAGAACCTCACTGAGGTTAGGATCAGCTTTAGATACTGAATTGGCAGGAGTAAATATTTTTCT
>JAOWBP010004220.1:16743118-16765418 GCA_028571105.1 Tragopan temminckii | reverse complement strand
GCTGAGCGGGAAAATTCATAAAATAAACAGGCTCAGCAGGCCTGAAGAGAAATTGGAGAGATCAGCAATGTATGGACAGTGGGACCTTTGCTCTGGGCTGTGGTGAAGTGACTCCTCTGAGACAGGGCGCGTGACAGGGCCTCCATCCTGGGCTGCGGCCTCTGAGGGGAGTGTGGGCTGGGCTCTGCTGTGGCAGCCCCTGGAAATCAGCAGCTGCCTGCCTGGAGCTGGGAATAAGGCATGAATAGGAAGCTATCAGTCTGTATTGCCTCTGGATGGAGGGCCTGAAGAAGCGTTGCTCAGGGCTCTGAGGGCAGTGCTGCAGGGCCCAGGCATGCTGAGGCACAGCATGTCATCCACGCATTCCTGACCTCCTGGCTGGGGATATGTCTCCGTACTGAAATCAGGCTCTAGGCTGATGAAACACTGGGTACTTTCCAACCTGATATCTAGGGCTGGAGTGAGGATGACACCCTAAATGGAAGGATTTGGGGCATAAGGTACTTCCTCTTCTTTTAACAACAGTGACATCCACCCCACCGTTAGGCTGAGCACAGCTATCACACTACTCAAAGGAGTGAGTGCAGAGATGCATCTTTTTAAAGATAGATCTTTGCTCTTCTTGTACTCCCACACAGTAGCAAAATGCCAGCGGGGACAAGTTGAATTTCTCCTTTATGTCAGATAGATGCTTCTGTGGTCCCTGTTACCTAAGCACCTCAGCATCTCCTAAATCTGTCATTTATTTCACAGCACTATTTTAATTTGGTATTATAGGATATGGATGTACTGACAGGCTGAAAAACGCAAACAAGTCTTCATGGGGGGTCTTGGAGCCCACCGAGCAGGGAATTGGTCCCTCATTTCCTAACTATTAGAAAACACTTTTCCCTGTGTTTTCATCCTTCTCCCAGAATCAGATCTGCTTCTGCAAAAACACAAGTGCTTCAATTTCTTCCTACTGTTTTCTCTGACAACTTCCCATTTTATCCATTACCTTTACAATTTTAAAGTGTATTTACTCTAGAAGAGTAAGGTTATGTGCTTCTTTAGTTGTATGCCTCATCCAATAAGAAAGCAAATTATTTCACTTTGCCATTCATCTATCACATTGTTGCCACAGTTTGGTGCTTCATTAAAAATAAAACCTGGGAAAATGTCAATTCTTGAATGTCTTTGTAGCCCTCGGGCCACAGTACGGCTCTTGGAATAAGACAGTAATATATTTACACTAAACACTGGAGTCCACACTCAGGTACTTTATGGGACGTAGCGTGCAAGCAAACCTGTTTTTCTCAGAAGTCATCTTTATGGTGGGCTTTGTGCATGGGAATAGTAGAGACAGCAGTGAGCTTTGTGGAGAGAGCTGCCGGCCATGGCTGTGTGAGCACACAGCTTCTAAAATAACGCCTCCAGCCCGCCTTGGCAATACCCCTACACTCATTAGTACAACAAAGGAATTGTTTCCAAAGGTGGTATAAATAGCCAGCATTACACAAAGCCTGCCTGTATTCCAGCCCTCACAACATGGCACTTTGTCAGTCACTTGCAAAACAACCTTGTGTGTATCATCGGCTGTGAGCTTAGTAAAAGCTGACCCTGTTTTGTTGATACAACTTGTGACTACTGAATCATATTAGTCTAATGCATTTATTCTTTTCTTATGAGAACACATATCCTCATATATAGTTTCAGACAGAGAATAGTGGTGGCAATAAACAGATGTGTTATATTGGTCCGAGTAAAAGAGGTGAGGAGATAAGTAAATGGGAAGAGAGATGCGGGAGATGGATTCGGTAGTGAAAGCTAAGGGGCTCTGAGCAGCCATGCTCTGGCAGCATACAGCTTTATTGCTGGTAGCACTGCCTGTAAAAGATGGTGTACAATGCTGATCTGACAACCCTTTATGTAAATACTTAAGAAAACATTTGAGGGGAAAAAACACTTCAATCTCCTGAGTCCATATGCCTGAAAGGAACTTGCCATGAGGCTTATTCTTCTCTAGGAAATTTCCTTTTTATTCCCCCGAAGGCAGAGCTATTAACAAGACATGAGATCTCTATTGTTTTTGTGTCGGTGCTGGAGGAAAGGATCCTATAAAATATACTTATTAACAGGCAGACTTTTCCCTTGCTGCTATGTGGTTTTCTTTTTGTTTCTTCACGTAGACTTTGCAGAGCATGTTTCTGCACTAACAGGTCTACTTTTTTCTTGTAATACTGAATTATTAACCTGTGATGGGGTCAACAGAATGGCTTACTTCTCTAATGGCACAGGTCCCATTATTCACATTGAGAAGCACCACACTCAGCATGGGGCCTCGCTGAAGGATCTATCCACAAAGTGTGCTGCTGCAGGAAATTAAATTGGTAGTGCTTCATATGTCACAGCACAGGATGCAGAAAATCAGAAGCTGCAACACAGGTCTGAAAGACATTAAAAAATCCAGTTGTTGTGGGATGCAAATGACTTCAAGCTTTGTTTATTCAAAAAGAATAAAACAAAACAAAAGGCAAATTACCAGTGGGCTTTTGGAAAACCTCTAATCTTCCCCTAGTTCGGCTGTAATTCTGTGCACTTAATTGAATCCCCTCTCTGTTTCAAATACCTACTGCAGATCTCGTGTAACACAGAATTAAATTGTTCACTTCCTGAAACTGAGCATTTCAGTTCCCAGTGCTGAAATCTGTTGAAACTTTCTATTTACTTTAATACAATAAGATTCTCTGTAATATATCCTCTTCTGCACAATTTTTCCTTGGGCACAATGTTATATCCTGATTCCTATATATATTCTAGTCTTCTTTATGCTCTATTCTCCACAGTATGCCTCAGTGAAGGAAGAAAATTTACAGTCTGGTGTCTACAGCCTTTTCTCCACAAATAAAAAAGAAATAATGCTGAAGTAAATAACAGATGTCAGATCATGTCGCAGTGTTACTTTGAGATGAGAAATGTCGTGTTAACCAGAGTTCACAAGTCATACAAGCTAGAAGACAGTTAAGCATTCCTATTGCTAATCAGACTTATTTAGTAATAAATCAATTAATAAAATACAGAAATCAAAAGCACATTTTGTATGTTCATATAAAGGTCCCTAAGAACAGAAATCTGTGACTGGTATAGTTTTCTCCTATGTGAAGTACCTTCTGTATGCTTACTTGCATTGAGCTAGGGATGTGTAGGATGAGACCTTCATGAGGGTCCTACTGTTGTGAGGGATCAGGATCTTGGTTCCCGTTGCCAAAAAAGTCCATATATTTCAAGAAGAAAATTTTTTTTTCAGCAAAAATATCTGGAATTTAGTGGGTGTTTACACATATGTATTGATTGAAAAATTGAAGAGCAGTACTGTGCATATCAAGTATTTGCATTTCAGAACAACAGTGGAATTTGTTCCCCTGACTTGGTTGCTTCCATTTTCATGCAGTCTTTGGAAACGGAGCTGTTTTCCAAGGATACAGTGAAAGACCCCCGTTTATCTAATTTAAGTGCCTGTACTTCAGGGAAGAAAATATCCTTTGGATGCTTTCAGTAGGACTTATACCTCTCGTCTGACTCTAACTTTGGCGTAAATAATGTTCAGAGATAGGTAGACTGGCCCTTGCTCCTTGCTCACTTGCTGAAGGAGGAATAGTAAACCATATGTTATTCAAGCTGTCTTACCAACCACTAAGAGACGTTCAGCCACTGTTGTGATAATGGTGGTAACCATTGAGTTGGATGGATATTTTTGGCAACACTTCTAACACTGCAAAATGTTGATTTGTTGCAACTGTTCCTGTTCTTTTTCTTATATTTATTACTATTCACTATTACATCTCCAGAAGGAAGAGGGAATTTTGTTTTATCTCAGAGTGTCTTTTTGGAACGTGAAAATTATTCTCTGTTGAGATCTGGCTCTATGGCTTGGACCATGCAGCCAGCAGGGTTTTGTCTGAGAAAGGAGGAATTGCCTGGGATGGGTGTCCCAGCACTTGGGCCCCTCTGCAGGGCAATGCAGCATCTGCTGCATGGTGAAATATGTGCCAGTGAATCTTCTTTGCGCCACAGTTGTTTCAAGAATCAAGCATTAAAGCGTTCTTAAATTCTTTTTGCTATCCTTGAGCTTTATTTTATTAATGGAAGACATTTTCCAGTTTAAAAATGCCCATACAGTCTCATGGTTTTGGAAATCTTGCTCTACATTAAAATTAATTATAGCATTTCATGTAGCCTGCCTATTTCTTCACCATTCGGATTAGGTACAGACACAGAACGAGCAATTAAACCAAGCTGAGAGGAAGAGCAACGTGGGCTCTGTGTGTGGGATGGTTTCCAGGTGGGATAGCTTTCATAAGAGCCTTAAAAAACATTCTGCCACATGGCTTTTTAGAGGCCTCCCCACAGAAGCAGCTCAATTATTCATTCAGAGCAGAAACTGTTTTATTACATGTCTTGTAGTTTGAACGGTTAGACTGAAATGTGGGACACTCTGCTCTCAACAAGGTTCTGGTACTTGCATTTGTACTTGCACTTGTCCTGCAGAGCGGTAAAAGAGTTGCCAACACCAGCTGGGAGATTGGAATATCATTAGCACATATTTTGTTTTGTATCTTCAAGGTTAGTACAAATCACAAAACCTCTGCAGCTGAAAAAGAGAAAAAGAGCACAGCTCTGGAACGGAACTTATTCTTCAAATCAGGCTGGACAAGTGTTAAGACACAACTGAATATTTGTCTTTGGTCCACTGCTGTATCTGCAGAAGATATCTGCAGAATCACATCTGTTCAGAGTTGATTCTCACTTGAAAAATGTTCTGTCTTCCCCCAAATGTGCATATTCTCCTTTCAGCCTATCTGTCTGCAGTGGGCAGTTGCAATGGGAGTTGCAAACATGGGATGCTCCCCACTCTGCACCCCTCTCCACCCGGGGGGACAGCTGAGTCCCTGCACCTGCCACAGCTGTGTCCAGCAGCACAGATTCCCTTCCATACACTTCCATGGCCGTGTCTGGCTTTTTTTAAGATATTCATCTAAAAGTGGGGATTTACTGCTGCTTTGGGTAAAGAAAATACGCATTATTTAAGGCATCTTTTTGATTAAGGAAAAAAAAGAAACTTTCCTTCTTCATATCTATCACCAACTTGTACGAGCTCAAAGTAATATCGTGCCATTAGGATCCATGGCTGCTTTGGAGGCTATCTGATACCACAATCTGGCACTGAATTAGCAGTGAATGATTTTCAAAGATTTTCCTTGAACTAACATTGACTTAATTGTGTAACACATTATATATTACCATATGTACACATTACCAAGGCTCTTAATTATTTTCTAATTTAAATTTCTCCAGCGGTTCTCTAAAGGACACTGATTCAGTACCACTGTAAAAATGAATCTTATCACCACGATGCTCCTCTGGAAGCATCAAACAGGGCAGAATATCTCCCCATCTATCCATAACTTCATATTTCCCCAGTGTGAGGAATGCTTAGTTAACTGTGGTCAGTATTTGCACAGTAAATGAGTATCATTTCAAAGTTTTCCATTTTGAAATTGGATTAGTTTATGTTTCTTCATAAAGCAGCTACATTTAGTCAAGCTCATTTGTTGGCACTCCAGAGGCAACAACAGTGGCAAATGAATCATCTAATCAAACACACAAGTTAGCTTTGCCAGTCCGTGAGCTGTGCCATCTCCTGTGGGCACGCTGATTTCCTCATCTCAAAAGGTTGGATGGACCCAAGAAGGCTTCCCAGCAGGAGGTGGTGGCCTCAGAAGGGATGACATTTCTGAGAGCAGGGTCCCAGGAGCACAGTGCTCCTGGAGCCAGCAGTGAACTGCTGATGTGTAGCAGTTACAGACTTGCTCCCGCACCATACTCCAGTTTATATCCCCAAGTAAAATGTTATTTCAAGTCTGAGAGAGCAGAATGTCTATATTCTCGCATGTTTAAGAATTGGAAAAATAGGGAAAAGATAAAATCCTGCTTATCAACATACTTGGTAGAGTTGTTACTGGTGTGTCTGCGTGCTCTTCATGCTGAGGTATTCACGAGATCTAGAAAGTTTTGCTTATTCTGCTCCATTTTACTAGTTTCTTCTCTAACATGCGCTTTCAGGTTCAAAGATATATGAAGACTTTAATGCTGCCAGAAGAATTAGCAAATAGAATGCAGGTATGTATGTATCAAATATCAGTTCTGTGCTCGGAGTTTAGAAGGTGAAGTCATCAGTCATGACCCTGCTGAGATCCCCTGTTGCAGTTTACATGCAAAACTCAGTATGGCAGAGGTGCCTGAAGCTTGACAGCCATGGTTCTCCTTGATTTTTTAATGCTTTTTTCCTGCCTGATCCATCAGAAATTACCTTCCACTCACTGATCTGCTATTGAGGAAATCAGTGGGATGTCAGTTATAGAATTCATGCTGCAATTTTATTAGAAAAAGAGAGGTCCCTTTTCCTGCCCATAAACTATTAAACAATGGTACCTTTTGCATATGTGCAATACAAAATAATAGTAAATTAACCCAGGTTCCTCCCTAGAGATATTTGAAACTTCATGCATTTTTCAGAGTGCCCTGAGGTTTTAATTTATAATCTAATCCAAACTCAGAGAAACTGCGACTTCATGATTTCATGCCCAGCATGAGATGACTGCAATTGGCATGCACACCATAACACATTTAATGAATATGCTAATAGGTAAGTTAAGGTTAGGAAAGGAAGATGGGAAATCTTATGGCTGAAAACAGCTCAGAATTCAGATGCCTCCTCAGTTCCCTGGGCACTGGTAACTGTGTGCAGCCTTCCCATGACTCTTTCCATTCAAAAATTTGGATCATTGTTTTTCTCATGAAAGAAATCATCGTAATGAAATAATAATAATGATGATAATAATAAAAAGCTTGAATTAAATACAGAAGGAGATCTGGACATCTTTGAAAAACTCCAGATCACAGCTTAGATTGAAGACATGGGCAGTCCCTTACAAACAGGGTGGAGGTTCCAGCTGTGTTCTCTCAAATGTGACTGATAGATAGGCTCTGGGGATGCTGATAAAAGCAAAATAAGTGAAGGGTTAGATAATACATTTTTAAAAGATAAAAGGACATATAAATGCATTATAGTGATGGCTAAGTGATTCTTCAGCTATGTCAGGCAGGTGACCACAACTGATGTCGTTAAATGCATACAGGGAAAAGGGCCCATACATGATACTGCAGGTGCTGTTATCTTTTGGGAAGAAAACTTGATTAACACAGAGCAATGTGTGGATTGCTGTGACACAGACATTTATTGTATTCCTGTGTATACCATCACACGTGTCTACATACACACAGGGACTGTTTTATCTCTTTATTCCTGTGTTACTTTTATAAGATTTCTGATGTGATGTAAGTAAATTGTCTTCCTGTAACTAATGTGTACCTGGACAAGACTCTATTTCTCAGAAACTGATTAAATCAGGAGCCTTAAAACAGTTTGGTTGGTTTTTACGAGTGTTTTTGAACTCTATTGAATGAGAGTTTAACCACAACGAGAGAAACGTTAATGCTTGGTCTGTGGTATATTCACAGCCCTCAGTGTCTGAAACAAGTTTATCCAAAAGATTCTGCTTGTGTGGGAGAAATTGCTGTGATCAATCATTGCATAGTCAGCGATCATAGAAAATGTTGCACCGATGGCTGGGTGTCATTTCGCCATTCAGCAAAAGAGAGGAGATACAGCAGGGGAGCTGTTACATATTCTGCAAGGAAGCTGCAATTAATTTGTCATATCAAAATGAGGTGAAAACATACATGTTTAGATTTGCTTCACTGTATATATTTATCTTTGAGAGACAAGCCAAAGGTTTTGGCCGCCCAGGCTGCTGGCTTCAGGCTCCTCTCCTGGAGATTGGAGATGGCACAAGACTTTTTTTTCTCTGTTTTGTCCAGATTGCTGTCTTTTCACTAGAAAATATGTGAAAGCTGGAGCAAAATCCAAATATACAAGAATTTGAGTTGATTCTTCACTGAACAAACAACACTTGTCCCTCTCCTTCCCTAAAGCGTATCAGATAATAGCTGTTTCTTACAAGGTTATAATGTGCAGTTGAGCCCAATTTCACGTGTCAGCTAAGTGGGAAAATCTGTAGCTCTGTTTCTTATTAATATTGGCCATAAATGCATAGTGACTGGGCAGCCATCCTTGTGCTGGGACCTGCCATGATGGGACAGCATACGGCCAATGGTAGCTTCCCATCTTGTTTTGTGGAGGAAAGGACAGCAGTGTCCTATCCATGTCTTCAGCCATCTGCACAGCTGCCTGGCTGGACAATAATACAGTCTCCAGAGAAGGGAATAACTTATTGCAGTATTTTTTCTGGCTTCTTCACATCTTCCTGGTGAGGGGGAAAAATGCCACGGTTTCCTCAGTCCGTGAGTCAACACAGATATGTGAATTAAGGCATTTCCCAGCAGACACATACTGCACTAATAAGGATTCAGCTGGAATAGTCTGTGAGGGGTCTCAGGAGGTGAAACACTGTAGGATTAACTGCTTTGTTATTAGGGTTCGCTTTCTTTAAATGGATGATGAAATTGTGACCATAAGAGTGTACGTTAATGCAGATTATTTTAGCGACCCAGGCTGACTAAAAGTGGTTGAAACCAAGAAAACATATTAACACTCATCTTCAGAAGAGCTTATCATTGCCTGCTCCCTACTGTGGGGTAATTAATCAGCTTTGGTGGGCACCCAGGGAATCTCTCTCATTCAATGAGCAGAGGATTTCTAAACAGAAGCATAAACGAGTCAGGAACAAACTGCTACTTTGGAAAAACTGATGGCAGAACTGCTGGCAAATTCACAAATCTGTCAACGTCTACTTATAAGAATCCAGAATTCTCATTTATTTGGAATTTTTAACTGTTTACTGAATTCTGATTTGTCACTTTGTGATGTTTCCAGCTTCTCATCTTCATTGGGGCAGCTTCTGATTGCGAACCAGTGTTCCCTGGGCTGCCCGTTCCTTTGTGGCCAAGCAGCTTCAGGCATGGTGGAGCAAGTGATGGATTAGCTGAGCCTGTCCTCTGAGCTAGCCTCCGATCTGGTGGCAAATCTGACAAATTTAATCAAAGACTGAAACATGTTCTGAAAGCCACTGTTTGTTGTATGCAAATGATGAGATGCAGAAAAAAGGACTGTCGATACCATCTGTAAGAGACTATTGCAGCATCCCACAAAGTGAACATGAATTCATCTACCTGCAGAACAAATTTTTTGAAAGCTTTTGTGTATACAACAGTGAGTCGAAGTGCCTAGAGTAAACTGAAAATAGCAGCTGTGTGCCAAAGGGAACCTGCAAACTAGCTTAAAGTTAGCAAGTGCATAGCACTCCCAAGGTGGGATAAAAGAAAGGTGCTGTTGAGGTCTCGGCCTGACCTGAGCAGGTTGTTCTTGGTTCCCTTCCACTCTGTACCTTCAGCCCAAAGCTGCAGACACTGTGCAGCACTCCTAACCCCAGGGCCATGTGATGAAAGCTAGAAATAGCAGCAATTAACAACCCTCATTTGCCCAGTGGGATTGTAAATGGAGCAGTTGCACGCCCAGGGCACAGCTGGGAGCTGAGGAGATCCTGCTAAAAATATTGCTGTGAATTTTTAAAAAGAAGAGAAGGAGGGAAGAAGTCACAACTATTTGGCAGCTCCATGCACTGGGTGTACCCTCTGCAACCCTTGCACAGGTGTCCCATTTCCACTGCTCTATGGGATCATGTGGGGCCGCCACATTTCCTCAGTCCCACCTGGACGTCACCAGCCCCCAAACAGTGCTCTGAGGTTGGTAGCACATGGCTTATGGGTTTGGGCACAAGGAGATGTTGATTGTGCAGTCAAGATGGTCGGGAGCTGTTACTCTGTGTTTGTGGGCCTTCAAGAGTGTTGTCAGCAAGGATGTTTGCCAGAAAAGGTCAGTGACGTTTGAGTTTCACAGGGGGCTTTACCCCTCTTACGGTTCAGGCTCTTAAAGGAAGAAAACTGACCAAAAGCTTTAATTAACACGCCATGAGATGACTACAAAATTCAACATTTTAGCACAGCCTGAACCTAGTCACATAATTTAGCAGCCATTTAAAGAGCAGCAGTCTCTTGAAAAGGAAATGCAGACTCTCCTTTCCCAAAGGCCGGAGCAGGGTGGGTGGCAGGAGGTCAGAGCTAGTTATTAAGGCAATGTATCTCTAAACCTAGCTTCGTGTGAAACACCATTTGCAGGAAGAGTTCCAATGTCTTTGCTGCTGCCACAATGAAAGGCTTTTTGTTTCTCCTTGTATTTGTTACTGAAATCCATTATTTTTATTTATATAAAGGATATTCTTGACCAGAATAATACTTGTCCTTGACACTGAACATTTGTCAGATGTCTGCCTTGGCGTAAGACCCAAAGGTCTGTTGTATCCATTCTGCTTTCCATCCTGTCCCATACCTGGAATATTGCTGTTGTGTTTCAAGGTCTGGGCCCTGTCACGCTTAATGTTGTGCAAACAGAGATAAAGGGAAGCATCTGCTCTGAAGAGATAAGATACACGATCAGGCAGGATCTGTACCCTCCAGGTGAGCTGTTCTCCTGCTGGGCTTCTGGCTGACCAAGGAAAAGGTGAAGCCAGCTCTAGTGGAGCCACCTGGATGTATTAGATGGCAGTCTGTCCCCTGGGGATGCAGGCTGTGACAGAAATGCAAAGTTTTGCATTGTTTAATCACTGTGTTGCTCCAGGCCGTGATCATGCTGTTTGCAGATGGAAGGACACCCTGACTTTGGTTTGACATCAGCTGGGGAGTCTGCACAAAAGGCCGTGAGAGGCAGTGGGAGCCATCCCAAACCGTGGCCTGAGTCACAGTGTGGGCACTGGAAGCAGCTGCCTCACCTCACTGTACCTAACATAGGAAATAGGACAAGGCATTTGTTCATGACAGCAGAAGTTGTGTCCACCAGCCTAAACTTCATCATCACTCCAGCAGCTCATCTCTGGGCCCTGGATTCCCTGGATCAGCCGGGAATTTGTGTCATGTAGCCAAAGCAGAGGTCTGCAACACTGGAACAGCCCTGTGTTGGCATTGCCACACTACATCTGCTGTAAGTAAGTAAATTTTAAAGCCTCAAATATTTTATATTTTAAATATTAAACACTTGTAAAAAAGAATCAAACGTTAACAGTAAATAAAGTCAAGAACAGTAGATGGAAGTGTGAGTTTGGGAAGGGTTCAGGACTGAAACTCAGTGACTGAACAGTCTTTATTGGATGAAGAGGTATTAAGAAACATATAGCACACGTAGCTTGTCTATACATCATAAACCCACCGACAGGTCCTGCAGGGATCAGAGCCACAGCTGATAGATGTTAGATACATGCAGATTGCTCCCCAATTCAGCTCTGAAGGATGGGCTCCTCCAAGATATTTAATAAACAGTTACTGGAGAAGGTCATTAGGAAGCTTGATGAGGTGTTGGCTTCTTCCTTGTAAATGCTTCCTTGGGGCAGAGGTGGAGGTGGCAGGAGCCTGCTTGTAGGGCAGCAGCAGACTGAGCTCCACCAGGATGAAGGCAGTTTTGTTGGCAATCACAAAAACAGCTCTAATTCTTCTATCTAATTGCCCACATCCAGTTGGAGAAAAAAATCTACCGGTTTAAGTCTTGATTGTATGAGCTCTGAATATTCTTACACAGCCCTCTCAGCTGCTAACAGACTATTTGGTTTCTTCTCCAACCCCATCTTTAATGTTCAGCAATAATAAAATCCTGGTAAATAAAACTTTTGCCCTCATTATGGCTTTTGTTTCAGATATCGATAAAACCGTTGCAAGCATTAATTAGCACCATTAGGTATAATAAATACTGTCTAATTGCTGCTCCCGCAATTCAGTGAGAGGATCACCCAGAGCTGCTGCTTTTCCCAGCACCAATTCTTGTGGATTTTTTTAACAAAAATAAAGCACAAAACAACACTTCTGCAATTCCTCACAATTGAAGCTTCTATTCTGCAGAACTTAAGCCGTTCTATTAAAAAACAAAACAAAGTTCAAGGTGTTTGGTCTTCACGGCTGCAAGCTTTAGGGAAATCACTCAGCAGGAGCAAAGGTGCTTTACGACATGGGGAGATTTTTTTTCCTCTTCTCCCCCTGAAACCCTGGCACTGCCTATGCTGGTAGGAGATGGGGCAATACCTGATCATTTATCTTGCTTAAACTATCCATTTTTTTCTGTTTGCAAGAAGTCACATTGCCTGAGCCATCGGGTGGGTGCTGCAGAACTTTGTTTAAAGAACTACATAATAAGATCACCATGACAGCTTAGGAACACCAAGCACGAAACAGATAACCTGAGGGGAAAAGAAAAAAAAAAAAAGGAAAATAAAGTCCCTTTGTGGTCCTGTGTTTCCTGAGCTAATTAGCTAATTAGGCTATGGGCTTCTCTTAAGTGAAGCATCTCTAAGGAGCAGCTCGTGGTCTGAAAGCTATGACTTCTGTGCCAGATTCAACGGCTCTGACCTTCTTTATTTGGCTGACAACTGTGCAAATAATGTTTTTATGCCAAGATGCCTAACTTGAAATAGCTGGTGCAACATAAAATTCTAATGGCTGAGATATGTGCATTTTCTACCTTCATGTATATGTTTAAGTCAATCATGCATCCGCCCCCATCTTGTTTGTTTAGCCACATAGATGTTAAAAAAACTGTTTTGTTTCACAAAATTTCTATCTCAAAATGTTCTTAAAGACACTGTGAGACTTCCAAATTGTCTTGAGAAGCCTGGGTTGCACTCCTGCAGCTCTCATTTATTTTATTTATGTATAAATCTGTTGTAGAACCGGGCTATAAATTGTTGTGTAGCTTTATGCTTGTTGAGCACAGACTTCATTTCATCTGAGAGGTGGTGATATTTAAGTAGCTGATTAAGTGCGAGTATTCAGGATGGAAGATGCTTTACAGCCAAAGCCACCTATACTCTGCATTACAGCAAAGTTAAATGCTGTGTGAAAAGCATCATAAATCTGGGTCTCACCGAGTGCATCCTGCAGAATGCAAGTTCAGTAGTTTTGACAATTAAAGTTTTTAATTGGAAAAGATGAGAATGGATAACACAACCTGTCATTTCCTTCAATTTCTTCCTATTTTTTTTTTTTTAAACTACTTACAACATATTCTTTTGATTTAAGTTTTCCAGCACTGATGATTTGCATCATTTGGGCTGCGTGCAGAGCTGCTCTGCAGAGAGAGAAGTTTTTAGGAGAGAAAAGCTGTGGTGTGGGTATTGATAGCACTTCTGGGAAGGTGCTGGGAGAGGGATACGTTTGCCTTCGTGTTCACCATTATGTAAGCAAATGACACCTACACCCAAGTAGCTCTGATGGCCCCCAGGTTGCCCTGCACTGTGTGCATGACTGCTGGTTGCAGGATTTACCTTGAGATGTGACTTCAGGGGCTTGATGAATAAATCCTGCTTACAAATATTTTAGCCAAAGAAAACGTCATCGTTGTGCAAGCCGGTTATCCTGCTTTGTCGCTTTTTGGATTAATTATTACATAAACAGCAGAGGTTGGGAAGGTCTGTTTGCTGCTCGCAGGCTGCCTCGGCCGACCTCTGCTCTGGATGAGTCAAAGCTGAATAGCTAAGAAGGACAATGACTCGTGCTATTAATTGAAAGCAAATAACCCCCCTTTCAATCTGTGTAGTATTTGTTTCAGGTAATCTTCTGCTCAGCTGTCTCCAATGTAACTGTTGCAGTTCTGGATCAAAAGGACTGCTGTCAACACCTATTAAAAAGCAAAAAGTTTTGGGACTACCAATCACACCTTTTTCAAGCTTGTAGTTTCTGCATTTGTGTCTAATGAAGTGTTTTGACTTACTTAAATTAAGATGGTACAAATAGAAATACAGACATCTGTCTAGTTCTCTCATATGTTGCAGTGTTTTTTAATCAGTATTTCATCTCTTTATTGTGAAAAGTAACTATGGGAAAACGGCAGCAGCCCAAAGCACCATGCTGCAGTGTGGGCTAAAGGGTCTGAGCCCAGGAATGGCCCCTGCAGGAACTGGTTCTGATGATGGCGTGTTGCAGGATGAGGGGTGAAACGTAGATCCAAAATACGTAGTTCTGTTGCAAGCATACAGTAAAATCATGGCCTTCATCACTCCAAATTAGAGGAAAAAAGCATCACATGGT
Organism: Tragopan temminckii; assembly: GCA_028571105.1. Lineage (NCBI taxonomy): Eukaryota > Metazoa > Chordata > Aves > Galliformes > Phasianidae > Tragopan > Tragopan temminckii. The sequence continues at coordinate 16,751,234 of JAOWBP010004220.1, read as the reverse complement.
AAGCTATTTTAAGGATTTCTCATCCAAAGCACAGATGCTACGGTACTAGTAAGAGACCACAAGTACAGTCTTTGTCTTCAAAGGCATTAAATAAAGGATGTTATTTAATTTCACTTGTGCTCTCTCTTTCTAATTACCAGAAATAATTAAAATTACATCACACTTGCATTTTCTCCTAACTCAGCTGCTATGAAATACAGTTCCAAATATGAGGAGTAAAATGTAACCTTTCTATCTCTACCCAAATGGAAGGTCAGCTTTTTAGTATCCTCAGCTTAGCTGGCAATTTTCAGTTTGTAAACCATAAGAAGGAGCACGAAGCACACAGGCACGCCCATTGACAGGGGACTGGAAATCGGCAGTCCCATTGGGCATTTCTAGTTACCATACACTCCTTATCCCAGGTAGAAATGCCCCTGGCATCTTGAAATGAGCTCAATTTCCTTGTGCCTTATTATGTCTTTGTTCACTTGTGTAAAGGGAGGAAGGCTTGCAGGCAGCATATTCCCTTCCATTAGCAGCAAGTGTCATCCTCAGGTTGTGCACTCTGCTACTGCAGAAAGACAGCTCCCTATTTATCTGTGCAGGGCATGGAGCATCTCCTACGCAGGCTGGATTCATTTATAATTAGCCTCTCCAGAGTCTGGTTTCTCACAATGTGTTTGATATTAAAATAATGCAGGAAGACTGTAAACATGGTCACGTTACATAAAAAATAGTTGTCCAGCATCTCTGCTAATAAAATTACTGAGTTCAGTTTGCAGCTCTTGGATATAGTTGCTAAAATTGATCACTGATTTTTTGCTGAAATTCATTTTGTTTTGATTTTGTGTGTGTGCATTTGTGTAAGAGAGTAATTTATGAAAGAAGGAAAAACTCATCAACAGTCAAAACTGTTCTAAGAGATCTTAAGGGTATTTTCTGAAGCGTTTGTGACACTTGGATAATATGTGCTTCCATTAATCACAGAATCATAGAATGGCCAGGGTTGAAAAGGACCTCAAAGATCATCTAGTTCCAACCCCCTGCTATGTGCAGGGTTGCCAACCACCAGACCAGGCTGCCCAGAGATAAAGATCAGTACCAAAAAAATATTTTCAAACAGTGCTTCCATCATGTGGAAAACATTATCATGTGCTTTCTTCTTCTGTTTCAGTGGTAACGACCAAATATTCTGCTTTAAAACTATTTCTCTTTGTAAAAAAAAGTTTGCATCTTTTTGTAACTCGTGCCATTATTTCTATATAGGAGAAAATCCATAGTAAGAGTGGAGCGGCACAGACAGCAGGAGGTAGAGCCAGGAGGAGATAATGGAAGCTTTCACTGAATGAAAACTTCCAGCCTATGATTCAAAAGAAGTGAATAGGATGACTTATTTTATCTAATGCAGTTTTGGGCAACTGAATGTTTTGATGGGTTTCTAGAAAAATCTATCGTTACTCTAATCCCCGAATGAGAGTGAACAGGAAATCTCCCTCACTTTAGCACAGCTGGAAATGTTCTTTGGGGTAGCAACAGAAGTTTTTAACAAGCTAGAGGGAAAAAAAGTTCTCTGTAGACCCAACTTTAACTAAACTAGAGGCGATAGTTAAGACTTGCTTGTCTTTCTCAACCCAGGACAACAAAAAAGCACTGATGGTTTTGATATAATTACAGTGTAGTGGTGCTGGGAGACTTCAGTTTAATTCCAGTGTGAACCACTGGATCCGTGCCTTACTGCTCCTGTGTATTAAAATAAGATTTGGTCATATTATCCAAGTGTTGATTATCTATACAAAATAATATGTTCAAGTATGCCTAGACTAGCTGACCATATCTCCCTGTAATAGAACTTGACCTCAGTTCTGCTCATAGAGGGATCAGCATGCTGGGTTCTGCAGGTCATTTAACTGACACTGGCTCTCCACCTGCTTCCTCTGCAGACTGACGCTCAGCTCACTCTTCTCTGACCTAGGCATCGTCCTTGTCAGTAGGTGGTTCTGGCCGCTGGTACTACTTTCTGCATCCTCTGATGAACTTCAGGCAGGAATATGGCAGGTTTGTACAGTCTCTGGCAGGATCAGTTCAAAATTCATTTTACCAGAATCCTTGATCCTGAGCAATAGAAATTTCCCCTCAGCTGTGTTTACCTTTAGATACATGAGAAATTAGATTTTTGTGGCTTCCTAATATTCTCTCAGCCACCTCAAAGACCCATCTGAGAAAGCTCTATGGTAGCCTTTTAGTTAGCCCTGTTACCAAGTGTTATCTGAAGGTCTGCAATCTCTCATGGGCACTGTGGTAGAAGTGTTTCTTTTCTAGCTCGAATCAGAGTAATAGAGAATTGGGTTTAAAAGATGGTGGCTTTTGCAGTTTTAGTACATGAAAAAATAATAGAATACGCTAATTAGAGATTCCTTGTAACCCTTCACTATAAGAAGTGCCACTGAATCTGAAAGCTTCACAATATTTAAATATATTTCATGACAGAACACTGGCAGCATTTAAAAGGTCTTAGGTGTTTTGAATTCCTGATTGGCTTGACAGCTTGACAGTGATTTGTAAACCAAAGGTGTTGGCAGGGCTTGCTCTTCTGTCGGAGCAGATATCAAAGTTCAGATCCCAGAGCAGTCACCGCTGCAATGCAGAGATGAAAAATTACTCTCTGATAAATGTTTTCACTGTGGAAGAGGCAAGATTTCGCTCCTGAAAACAGTTAGGCCTGATCTGAAAACAATTCAAACCAATGGAAAAACCTCTATTGATTTTGATGGCCTTTGAATCAATCACTTTTTCTCATAGAACCTATTTTATGACTGACTGGGTGTTCTGGGGGTTTATCAGAAGACAGAAGAGCTAAAACCCCTAGTGAGGGTGCACCAAGATGAGGGGTTTCACCAGTGTTAGGCGAGGGAACAGGGCTTAGTAAGTTGGAGCCAGTAGTTAACGGTGAATTATGACTTGGAGTCACGCAAATTGGGTTGAACATCAGCCTTGAGTATCTTTTTCCTCCTTTCTCAATCTTCCTGCTGAATGTGAATTCATATTTTCTGTTGACAAGAAAATCTGAAAGCAATTTATTTGGATTCTATTGAGGTTTCTCTGTAATGCACCTGAAGGACAGAGTGAGCTATAATAGGACCACTTAAAGTTACAGGTCCATAATTTTAAAATAAAAATAATTTCATTTTCAGAGATGGTCTGAAATAATTAACTGGTGCAACTGAGCGTGAAACACTCCACCTGCAAAGTTTGTTAGCCATGAAACTTTACAGTTGTTTCCATTGCAGTTCTCTATTTCGTACATTAGACTGAACCGATACATTATTAAACTACAAATTTTCATGGCTAACAGATTTTGCAGGTGTGATATTAAACGCTCAATTGCACTGGTTAATTATTTGCATGATTTTTAGCATCCTTGTAGGAGATGTGGAATCTGCTCAGGTGGGCAGTGACAGCCCTGTCTAGCCATTGCCTGGGAAAAAGGCTCAGAGGTGCTAACAAATTAAAATTACAGATATTTTTTATGGAGCTCCATTTTTAGCTAAACCCTGGGAATATTGGAAAAGCAGTCAATGCTCTGCAGAATGTCAAGAAATCCTTTCTAAAGGGAAAGGTGGTGAAGCAGTGGAATAAATAGGAGTCAAGAGCCACTCCTCAGCCTAAGCTATCTGCTCATCTTCTGCACTGTTGAGAGGTGGAAGATCTGCTCTCAGCAGCTATAGAGACCTTTTTCCTCTCTGTGTTTTCCTTTCTGAAGAGCTATCATAGCTTTTTCCTCATTGAGGGCTCTCCTTGCCATCAATGGCTGCAGACCTGAGAAGTTCTCATGGAAGATGCTCCCCAGATTTGACTGCTTCTGTGCTATAGCCCTTGGGATGTGATGGCAGTCCCTTGACTGTCTCACAACCAGCAGAATGTCCTTAGGAAAACAAGGAAAAAGGGATAAAAACCACCCATTTAGGTCTCCGCCAGCCTTATTTGACTTGCTTCCATGTCAGACTCACAGACAGAATATCCCTACTTAGTGTGAAGGCAATCTGACACAATCCCCTGCTGACTCTTGTATGTATTTGCTGTGAATACCCAACTCTGAACAACTTCATGTTGAACTTCATAGGTTTTTTTTTTGCTTCTATTTCTTTTTCATATCATAAAGTGTAAGCATAATTTAGCTCATTTTGTTGGCCTGGGAGACTGAGGCAGAGAAGAGGTCCATACCTGTTGTCTAACAGCATTAGTGGCAACGTGGCAAATGATGCAAGTCATGGCTGATCTGATGCAATTCACCCATAAATAAATCACTGGTACAAGTAAAAGTAGAACCAGTGTCCTTAATCTCAGCCCCAGTCCCTGTCCCTTCGTATTCTGACTCCAGGAACAGCCATTTTTTCCAGATGCTGCTCAGTGTTTAAGAACGTGGCTCACTCTCAGCTGCAGTGCTGAGAATCACTGATTTTATGGTAAATGAAACGGAGAAGGTCATCTGAAATCTACCATATGTAAAATGCTTTATGTTTGCATGCTCATTTCAGCTGCCTGGCACATTACTTAGTTTTACATTAGGTTAATGCAGAACAATATTAATGAGGAAACCAAGGTGTAATGTTCTTGCAAGAATGCTGACAAAAGTGAGACCAACTTTTAAGCAGGGATTGCTTGCTTTAGCATTATCTCTATTGCCGTTAAACATGCTCTACATTTTCTGGGCAAATATCATTTGGAATTAATTGAATGGAAAGGAGGATGTTCAGAAAGTGCATCTTTAGAGCTGTTGAAGTATGACTTTTTAATCAAACCGAATGATTGTAAACATAAATTAGTTTTTGTTCTTCTTGCTGACTTGGAATTGCAGAAACGCGTACACTTTGAGGTTAAAACCTTTTCCTCGTGACTTTGCAGTTGCAAACCTTGTGGCTGTTCGGCTGTTCTGGTAGAACCATAACGTAACAATTATCACTTGAATGCTACTTGAGGCACATACTGTATGCGTATGCAGAGTTTTAAGATTTTATTAAATTCTATTATTCTCTACGTTCCCAATATGTTCTCTTATGGCAGAACTCTATGTGTACTTCTGTCCTCTTTCTCTGGGAGAACATCAGGGTTTCCTTTCCTCAGCACTTTCTGATGCTTTTTCTTTACAAGGAGTGACTTTAAAATTTCAGACAAAGCAGACAAAAAATACAACCTGTATAGTTTCTCCATACACATGATTACTTAAATAATATCTATACATATATTATCAGAATAAAGCTTTGGAGTTTGTAGATCTTCTGCTTTTATGGAGTGGATGTTCTTTGGGCACCTACGTCATTGAGTATAAATTGCAAAGCCGCATTACCTGGTTTTATATCTGAAATAGTCTGATTAGAGTTTAGTCTGAGACATTCACAGAAATAGAAGTCTGAGCAGAAATGCCCATACCTGCGAGAAAGGAAGCTGTTATACAGAGACAGCATCTCGGTCCTATTCAAAGATCTTATAGAATGCATTTCCATTGCACAGGTTATATAAAGGGTTAACAGGTGCTATACATATATATATAGGTGTTTTTATATATATATGTATATATATGCTATAGGTGTTTAAAGTCATTAAGTCTGCAACAAGCAGAAGGAATATAGAAAATGTCAGCGGATAAAAGTGATAGGAGAACCAAATACTTTCTCTGGGCATTTTCAAACCTCTCTTCTGATGTACCCTGCAGTTCTGACTGGGGTGTGGCTCTGCATGGGGTGAACATACAAAAAATCACTTCAAAGGGATCAACAGCAGAATTTCGTGTCAGAGAAAATAATTTTGCTGAAGGTTCAGAAGTCATTGATTCCATATTTCAATGAATGTGTCTATCTGGGTTTTAAGGGTCTCTTTCAACACGTAGTTAAGCAATAATTGCTATTCCCAAACATAACAAGACTGTAAAACTGTAGCTGAACAAAAGAGAATGACATTAGAGAAGAACCAAGAGGGCAGGTTTTCATTTTGTTTGTTAAAAGCTAAAAATAGATCCCCTTTGCACTGTTCCTAGTGAAGTCGAACAAGGAGCTGAGTGGCAGCTGTGATGTACAGTGCTTGCAGACTGGGAGCCAGCCGGTGTGCAGCTCGCTGCTGTAATCCTAATTAACGTGCTGCTGCCTCGTGCTCTCTCCACCTGGCGGCTTTTTCTGTGCTTGGGAAAGCTCCGGGGACCATCGAGGCCGTTGTCTTGTGGTGCCTCTTGCTGTACTCACAAGCAGGCTCCAGATGTGTTTCGCTATGGTGCAGCTTTCTATTCCCAGTCTTATAAAGTGTGGTCTTCCACTTTGCGTTCTGGCTCTTTATAAAGCATGCTTTTAAGCCAGTGTTGCTATTAGTTCTTATTGAGTGTAGGGGGGAACTAAAGGAGATCCTGACTCATTATTCCGTTGCTTATGGGCTGGTGGAGATGTAAGAAATTGTGAAGCTGTGACAGGCGTTTATGTTAAAAAGTCTTCAACAAGTGCCAGTAGGAGAAAGTATTTCATCCTCCCTAGGAATTTAATGTGAACCGGTATAGTATTGCAGGACATAAAATCTTAATTCTGCTTGCACATGACTTTGCAGCCCACACCTGAACTGTGAATTCCCCTTCTGGAGCTGCAGTGATGAGCAGAGGTTCATCATGCTGGCAGGGACCTGTTAGTTAAACCAGAAATAAATACCTGCAATTGAACTCAGGCCTGCTCCTTGAGCTAGTTCACCATGGGATTCACAGCTGGAAAAAGGAGGGTACAAGTGAAAGGATGTGTGAATGGATGTGTGCCTGGGAAGGGAAACGCTGCATGTCATCCCTTCCAGCAGCACCATGGCCCTGAGCTGCTCTGAGGTGCACCAAGTGCCTCTGTCACACTGTTGTGCCAGGCTTGTGCCAACACAGCAACTGAGATTTTCCTCTGGTGAAGGAGTTAGCACGCTCTCCCTGTCTTGGGAAGTTCTTTTGGCTTGAGCAATACACTGGAAGTGTGAATCTCTGGTCATTCATTTCACCCATTTGTGCTTCAGCTTCGTGTGGTGTGGTGGTGCATTTTTTAAAATGTGACTCCGAAATGGCTAAAGCTGCTGAACAGCTTCAAGGATAGTCAGGCTCAGTCATGCCTCAGAAGGCACTTCATTCCAAAATCCAGTTTTATGGTTGCAACACTGGTTGTTAAACAGTAACAGTGAACAGAGGCTTCACAGCACTCATTTTTATTTTATTTTGTTTTTTAATTACCATAACCTCAGACGGCATTAAAGACAACGGAGAGATGATTCCTCCATTACCCTTCTGAGGTTTGGTAATAATTTCTGTAATTGCCAAGAATGTTGTTAGCAGAACCTGGAAGGCCTGACATAAGGGAACCATCCAAGAGCAAAACCTGTCACTGCTTCCCCTTTCACTCTCGCACTGTAGCGATTCTGCCCCGTACAACCATTTGATCAGCAGCTGGCAAATCACAGAAGATAAATCTCAGTCCTTTATGTCTTAAAGACCCAGCGCAGGTCACATTATTGAAGTCTCTTATGAACAAAGTAATGGTGTGTGGTATTTTAAGCGCATATTTGTGCTCTCTTTTGCCAATTCTCATCAAACCGTAGGGATATCAGCACAATCTCTTGGACAAACATTAAGTGGAAGTATTGTTTCAACCTCCCCCCCCAGCCCCCATGTTTTGCTGTGTGTGGTCTGCCTGATAAGCCACATGGCACTGAAATAAAACAGCAGAATATGCTGTTTACTAAAAAGTGAAAACACTTTATTTTGTCTTCAACAAAATCAATGTCATCTCTTGGGTACTGCTCCTGATAAGAGAATACAAATGCGAGAGAAACTCCTGCAGTGCTTTCCACTGACATTTTTGACAGATGCAGTTTATAAACTTTTAAGATAACTGCTGGTGTTACTCTTTCAAAAGTAAAGCTGTAGGCTGCCTGGTTTTCACTATGAGAGGAAACAACAGAGGGCCAGCGGGCAATGGCGTGTACCTGACCTGTCCTTCTTCCTCCCACCCTCGGTGCAGCCTGCAGGTGCTGAGATATGGCATCGGTAACAGAATGGCTTTAGCTTCACCTTTCAAATAGAAATTACTTTCTGTTGATTAATATGTTTAAGTGCCTGGGTAAATGCAGCTGT
>JAOWBP010004220.1:16731217-16743018 GCA_028571105.1 Tragopan temminckii | reverse complement strand
ATTAGCCTTGCAGCTCTCATTAGAGCTAGAGCCCACATCTAAATTGGAGATGATATTGCTAACATTTTTTTCTTCATTTTATTGGAACTGAACATAAAGGAAAATGAAGTGGTGCTAGCAACTTACAGAGAAGGTCTGTCCACATGAGAAAATTGCTTAGACTGTCAGATGGGACCGGACAGGAGGGAGTTATTGAGGTGAAAGGGACAGCACGCATCTTGCCTTGAGAAGTGCTTTCTGCAGCAAGTGTTCAGCCACATTCTTTCGTTGGGACTTTCTCTACGTCTGTGTTATATTTATGATTTATTCGAGATGAACTGCATTCAAAAATTCTCTTTGCTTTAAAAGGAAATCCTAAATTTGGACAACAGAAGTGCTTCCAGTACGGTCTTAGTGAAGTCTGCACTTCACTGAATAGCATCTGGCTGTTTCCGAGCTCTCTCTGAGAGTGCTGTGTGAAGCCAGTTAACTTCAGTCATTGTGCTTATCTCAATTAAGCCTCATAAAAATTATGCAATCTATGGCACAAAGCTCCAGGTATATAAAGTTCGTCATTTATTTTTAATTTCTATTCTAAGATCTTTGGGATTGCTGAAGAGTTTGGGCATCTTGTTGGTGGCAGCACTACAAAAACACACCCATAAATAACAAGTTTGCCATTCTGCTCCCTTACAATGAACAGAATATTGCTGGCATACAATTGGAGGAATACACATACAATAAATCGGGTCCAGAGAGAAATCCAGAGCACTTAGTGTAGGAACACAGAGCCAACAGAAATTCAGCTGCTAGTAGAGAAACAGTAAAAAACCTCCATTCTTGCTTTCATTATTACCAATAAATAATTCAAATTGTTTCAAATTCAGATCATGAGTTTACTTTCAACGATTCCCTGCATATACTGCTTTCATTTCCCTTTTGATAGGGAAAATCATAAATTATCCACTGTGCTGTTAATGTCACATGGAACTAATCAGACATATAATCACGCGTGATATATTGTAAGTACTCATGTACTGAAATAATGTTAATTATGACGATTTCATTTATTTAATATGGAAATATGCAGCTCTACTATGTAACAGAAATTAATGGACTGTAATGTTGAAGTGTTACTGAAATCATTTTCAGTGTTCCTTAATTAGTCACGTGTGATTCTTTCTTTGTCTGGGAACGCTGATGCTGTGTTTGTATTACACGTCCTTCCTTGCTAGAAATCACCAAAGGTCAAAATGAGAGATTTAAGAACAAAATTAATTCTCTTTTGGAGATCATCTTTCAGAGTCTCTTCTTCAGAAATTGAAGCTAACGCAAGTAAGGAACAAATACAATGTAATTTATGTTATAAAAAGCTGTAATTTGATTATTGTTACTGCATGAAAAATCCTACTCATATTCAGTACAAGAAAATACCAAGACTCAGCTGACAATGAGGTTGGGTTAAAAGTAGTGCAATCTATGCACTGGAGCAACAGTTGTCAGTTGTCCGTATTAACGCAGCTAAGAAATGTGGCAGTTATACAGTAAGACTTGCATTGATGCACTGAACTGTGCTCAGCTGATGCACTCCTATCCTCCTTTTTTTCCCCTACTTTGAAAATCAGGAAATTAGACCACAGCAAGGTATATTTTTGTCTCACTTGGATTCCTTCAAAAATCCCATTAGGCACTTATCAGCATCTCAACATGCCTGATAACTCTTCAAATTTGTTCTAAGTGGTTTGTCTGTGTAAATGCTGATTATCTCTAGCATTATCAGAAACTAAATCAAAGGAAGGTCTCCTGACTCCTTACCGACGTGCATAGGACCCTTCCTGGAATAGTTCTCTCACTGCTCATTGGCTTTAACACACACTTGTAGTGAGTTCAGGTCTCTGTGTGTGGACTTTTTGGTTGGATTTTGTTGTTGTTTTTGTGGTTTTTCTTTTTCAGTTGGAAATTACAGCTTTCATTGAGATCAGTAATATCATGACTACTCAGAGCCTCTGAAAATGGGTCTGAAGGCAAGTTTGGAGCAATTTCTGAAAGTGGTTGAAATTTTCCCAATTTAAGGGTATCATATTTGGGAAAAAAAAAAAGAAAGAAAGAAAGAAAGAAAAAAAGGATGAGAAGTTTTTGACTTACATTCCCTCTTTCCTAAGACTCCTCGTGTCTCTCTGTGATAGACTTTCTCTGCTCACTGGTCTTCCAGGCATAGTTCATGTTATGCCTATATATTGACCGTCCATAGTTTTCAGCACAGATCATCCTGAGCCATCTGAGACATCGCAGCACAGCTCAAGCCCACACTGAAGCCAAATCCCTGAAAGAAAAACGGAACACATAGAGTTTAAAAATAAATCAATCAATGCTGAAATGATGATGAAGCAGAAATTGCACCAAACCAGGATGCTGCTTATCAGCTGGCATTCCTAACGTGCTCAAAAAACTCTGCAGATTGTCCACGTTAATGTTGCAAACAATGGAAATGGATTAGGAAAATGGAAACCTTGGTGAATAAAAGTACAAAGTCACTGTGATTTTCATACTCCTAGTAAATCCATTTCTTCCTTGCTGCTTGACCTGATGCCAGGTACCGAGTCCTCCCCAAACACGTGTTTAGAGAGAAATTACTTCTGTAATGGAACAAACGGTCAGGAAACACTTGCCAAAAAATTAAAACTCCATTGTTTAAATACTTTAATAGGAAAAAAATAAGCATCCAGCAGTGCTGAAGACTGAAACTTCCCAGAGATGCCACAAATCTTTTTTTGTTAAAGACACTGAGAAAGCTACAGCTCAAGAAAACAAATACAGAACTGGATTACCTCAAAGTGCTTTATCTGTTAACGTGACTAACGCTGCTGAATAATGTGAAGCAGAATACACGAGGGAATTATTTGTTTATGGTATAGTTATTCTTTTTACAGTCAAGAGAAAAAAGACCAACTTTTTGAACACGACAGTAGAGCAGGCTGTCAAGAATTACAGATATGGAGCATTGTTTACTTGAAGACCTGTGAACAGCAGCTGTCAGACGGTACTGGCAAGCCCTGCACACAGCTCAGTCTTTTTCAAAGGTTGCTGACACTGAAACACACTTTTTACAGAGCAGCTGCAGAAAATCAGAGCAAAATACAACAATGTGGAAACGATGGGGTTCGGTCAATTGCTTTTAGCAGTCGCTCTGGAGAGGTACAATCAGGCTCTCCATTACTTGGGTCTGCAAAATTGTTACCAGTAGAAACAGGAGGTAGGCTTGTGTGGAAACATCAGATCCCCTCTGTCCATATTCCTAGCTTACATTTCAGTGAGTTTCAGATGGATTTCCAGATCATGGCTTCACGCATTAGTGCTGTGTGATGGACCCTGGAGGTGGGCATTACTTTCTGACTTTGGAAAAGTTTGGATTTGGATCGTAATATGGCTTTGATTTCGTTCTTGATAACGCTTAAATTGTAAAGAGTTTTCTCTTCTAGAGTCTGGCTCTGTGGTGATCAGCCAAGATCTTTTTTCTAATAGTGGAATTCTTCTGTTTTGTCCCAATATTTAGAGCTACTCACGAAAGTGGCTTCAGTTTGTATGTATGCATGGATAGCATTTGGAGCAGGGTTTTAAATTTACTGCTAGTCTGCAGAAAAAGAACATGCTCTCCTGTGTTTCTGAGTGTATTTCTTATGATAAAACACTGATTGAAGGATATGTTCAGTGTTGAGGCTTAGGACAAGGTACATCCCACAGCTCTGTTGCAGAAAGTCTCCATCATTTACAATATTTGTGAGCTGATCCACTTCAGTGTTCCATTAAAAGCCCTGTGAAAATGGTACTATAGTTATAAACAGAGATGATTCTATGGACTTGATTTTTGCAAGAGACTGTGAATTCTAAATTATAGCAAACACCTTTTAGCTGCTGTACTGTTTTCCAGGGGTACTTTGCTTTCTTGGGAGATGGAGGGGGAACACAACGCAGTGCTCTGCCTAAGAACTGAAGGCTATTTATTCATCCAGGCTCTTGCTGCGGAGGAGACGTGTGGATGTACGTTAGCATAGGGTGGTGGGGTATGAAAATTCCTTCTGTCAAGTGCCCCGTGTGAAATTATAGAAGAAATCAATCATCAGAGAAATGCATCAAAAACTTTTGTGCAAATGAATCAAGAATGACAGATGGTCTGAGCCTGGAACATATGGATTTTGTCAGACAACAGAAAAAAACACATAAGATCACGTTGTAGAAAGGAACGTGTAACCTCTGTGTGTGTACTCTAAGAGAGAAAGAAGGCAGCAGGATGTTTCAAAACTTATCATTTTTTCTTTGACAATGATTTAGAGAAAAGTGGACCACAAATTATTTGGTATTCAACCTTTCTAACCTCCCAAGTAACACTGATGCCAGGAAAAACAGATGGCACTCAGGTTTCTTCTGAAATGATAGTCGTTCCACTCTTGCCAGATCTCTGTGGTGTGCAAAATATATGGTACAAGTCACTATCAGAAAACAAGTCATTAATTAATAACATTTCACAGCTCAAGGATCAGGTAGGTGGGAGCACCGGTCAGGCAGCTGCCTTTAGGAAATCTGTGTGGCAGAGGAGGGGAACAGCTGCAGTAAGAGACCGCTCTCCACCGCCCCTACCTGCGATGGAGGCATCCATCATTACAAGTAATCAAGCCTACAGGTATTTATCATCCCTAGGGCACGGAGCCGTTTGAAGTCCAGAGTATAAAGAGAACATCAGTGCAACAACAAAACGATCAGTCAAGGAAAAAATAAGAAGTGGGAAAACCAGATAATGGGATGGCAGAAAGATTATAATTAAACTCTTAACTGTAATTAAATTCAGTATGAAGTGACAAACAGCACTGGCTGAATGTTTTTTGGTGTATGTTGATGTGTTTACTGGAGAATTTACACATCTTCTCTTTGTGGTTACTACTGTAGTCCTCTCTTGCCTAGTTTCAAGCAGGAATAACCCTCAGGAGCACAAATAGTGCATTCTCCATTTTACACTGAGATTTTTAGTGGGCAAAGCTTTGCAGACAGTTTGAAACCAGGGCTTTCTGGGGAAACACGCCCTTAACAAAAGCAGAGGCCTAAATGCTTTTCATTGGCTTCACCACTCTCACACTGACGTGTGGAATGTTTATAATTATACTTTTTTGGGTAGGAAATATCATATGCATGATGGATGTACCTGTGTTCAACTTAACAGAATGCTTTTTGTGCCTACCAAGGACTTGTCTCTGGATATGCTGTCAGAGGTAGGCTCTTCTAACCAAGCTCTCTCCTTTTAACCAGCCAATCATCGCATGCCCTTTGCCACACCTGTATCAAACTGGGTGATGTGTTCAACCTAAAGCCCTCCTCTCTGATGGGATGTGCTATCAGAGGCAGTGCTCCTTGTTCCTGGAGGACTCAGCCAGCATTAGCACTTTGTCTGAAGTTTTGTATCCCTCGCCGGTTCTTCTCTATATCCCATCATTTTTTTATGAGTCTCCCACCCCCGAACTCTGCAATACAACAGAGTGTAAACTCTGTTATTTAATGTGTGAGCCTTAGGAACTTCACTGGGAGCTCACTCTGCAGTAGCACAGCCAGCAGTATGCACCAGGTTCACTGCTGAGCAGATTCCTCCCAGCTTCTTCAGCCAGCTGCCAGCAGCCCCAGCTCTCAGGTGTGGAAGCAGCTGAACTTCTTGTTCTCCAAAGAGAAATCTGCCTTCACTTCCCCAAATGTCCAAAGTTTTAGTTCACAGAAAGCAACCTCTTATTCCTCAGTGCCTTTTGTTTTTCAGTAATTTTCTTCCAGCTCGCTGAGGAGAATTTCTACCCTTCCGCTGAGCTCCTCAGGGAGGAAATGGAAGTAGTGTGGGAAGCTAAAGATGTGCATGTGATTCTCTACTCCAAAGCTCATTGAAAACAGTGAGAAAACACAGGGCTGCTGAGGCTGGGTCACAGGAGGTTGGCTGCCTGGGAACTTCTCATCAGCCCCGCAGAACAGCCGCGGTGTTCTGCACCGCACTGCATGTTGGCACAGGGGACACAACACAGGAAATCAGCCTCCAACGGGGCAGCAGCTGCATAATTTAATTGTGACTTCCAGCAAGATGCATTCAGCTGAAGATATCTGAAAGGTTATTCAATGCCTATGGAAGAAAGAAGACCTTGGGCATTGGGTTTTCTCAGTCCTTGGCTTCCAAACATCAAATCAATCTTTCTGCTGAGAGCAAAGACAGGTCTGCAGTGGTGACACAGCTCAGGGAAATCTTTCTATGTAATATTTCTTGATTAAACAGGAGTAGAAAGAAAGAAGCACTCCAAAACCAGAGAAATAGGAACCCTCTTTGCTATTCAGCAGTTTCCTTGTGCTCTTCTTTGCTCTTTTTCTGCTGTCTTGCTCATCCCAAGACAAGTTCCTGGATATTCTTTTATTATTCTTATTTTTGTTGCTATAATTGTAAAGTGCATTTGACTTGATCTATTTAATTAGAAACAGTTACTGTCAAGGGGACTTATAACTCGTTCTTCAAGGAATTTTCATTTTAATTATCTGCTTATTAGTAAATTTCCCATTTGTAGTCGAGTCTGTTGCACACTACTTTATTGACAAAAGTCAAATTATACATATATACTAGCTGTACCTCAGCCTTGTCTTAAAACACAGAATAGTCCTTTAAACATGATTATTCTAATTCAGCCTGCATCCTGACTTTCTCGAGGATAAAAGAAATCTCCTGGCAGTTGAACAGCTCTCCAGCACTAACCTTTTATGTTACCTAGAGATATTATAGGCATGTAGGCACAGTGCTGCAAATGCAATACTTTGCCCGTGTCTATTAACTGCTCCTTCTGATTTACTTAAAATGCATCCAATTGCATCAACAGTAAATTGTGACAGAAGACTCAGACCATGACCTCCCAGTTGTTCCAGACAGAGATCAGCAGCCAGAAAGAAGCTGTATTGCATTTTATAAGCTTTAACTCCTGTAAGTGAGGTCAGAGTAATACAGAGATTACAGAATATTGTCCCAGAGCAATGCTGGAATTAAAGCCTTAAATTAAAGTTTAAAAAAAAAAAAAAAGCATTTGGCGATGACCCAGAGATCTGGATACTGGGAGGTGAGGTGAATGATAAAGAGGGCTGTCATTGTAAGCATGGTTGTTTTGGCTGTAGTTAGAAGGTGTAATTGGTGCCACAGGTGGAAACTGAGGGTAGGGTTGGGTGAGGTTTCTGAGTAATTAAATTTGAACAGTGTTAAGAGAGACAGTCAGAAACTGGACTGGGACTCCGAATGCATTAGGAAGCAGGCAGTAGGCCTGGCTCAAACATATGGTTCAGATGGTCACGGGCTGCAGTCCCACGACAGCTGCAGAGCTGGGCAGAGCTATTGGCACTGCTGCAGGCAGTGACAGTGTCTGCAAGGCAGGCTTAGGGTGACATCTAGATGTGGAACCAAAACCCCAGATGTGGAACCAAAATTCAAGACAGTCTGGCTGCTCAACCAAGAGATTGAAGCCAGAGAATGGTTTGGAACTGCAGATTGGTGAAAGCCTCTCTAGGACTAGACTGAGGCCACAGATAGGAGCAAGGCAGTGATATTTGGCATGGAAGATGATGAAGTCTTGGGTTAGGATTTTGCCCGGTGCTGATGCTGACTAGTACTGCCGTGAGTGGGAGAGATGGGGAGAGCTCAGGCTTGGAGATGGCTGTTGCGTTGGAGGTCTGAGCTTCAGCCTCACAGGGCTGAGATAGGCTGAATGGGATTAGCAGAATATTTCCTCTGTGAGGAAATAACTTCTTGAACATGCAGAAATTAATTTCCCTACGTTTTATTCAGCGCTACACAGAAATTACACTGATGGTGAATACTCAAGAAATACAAGCTCGTTATAATGAACAGATGGCGGCTCGGTGAAGATTTGTATGAAGAAGATCACCAGTCCTTTTGTTTACAACACATACATGTCCTGTTTTGTTTTAATTATGCTGTTGTTTTTGCACTCAGGCTATTCACTTAAAAACAAAGCCCACCATCTCTGTGTTTATGTCAGCAAAGCAAATAAGCAATCCACAGGCTGGAGCTGGGTAAGCAAATGTTCATGAATATTGAGAAATCGCTGATAGATGTGGTGTCTGCCCATGTTGTTTGGATCCACCCTGATGTCCCTGGTGAAGCCCAAGGAAGAAGCAAACTATTTGCATTGGCTGCCTGGCCAGGAGCTGAGTGCTTTTCTGAATATTTTTACGTAATGTTTTGTTAAATCTGTTTAAGAGCCTTATGTTCACTAGTCTGAAATGCATGAAAAGGGAGAAAAAACCCAAACGCTTTCCCTCTTGTCAAAGGCTGTAGGTTTAGAGACAGGATTTAACCAGTTCCCACCTCTTGTATTGTCTCATATACTATACACTGCAAATGGCAAAATTAATTACAGGTAATAAACACAAAAGCTGCTAATAGGATTACAGCAGCAGCTTTGTGTTGGAAAGGAGGAGGTACCACACGCTACGCCCTCACCAGTGGGCAATGAGCCGGGGCCGTGTGCGGGGCGAAGAGCCCGGAGCCCCCTTTGCCCCCACCGCTGCCCGGAACTGCGGCGCCCCCTGGCGGTCGGCGGAGTGAACAGCAGCATAGTGCTGCACCGCGCTGCAGCGCTGCCTATAAGCGGGTCATTCCTTTCCACCGTTTTAGGGGCTTTGATGT
The DNA here is from genome assembly GCA_028571105.1 of Tragopan temminckii. NCBI lineage: Eukaryota > Metazoa > Chordata > Aves > Galliformes > Phasianidae > Tragopan > Tragopan temminckii. The sequence continues at coordinate 16,734,338 of JAOWBP010004220.1, read as the reverse complement.
GTTCTTCTCCTTCTTCTTCTTCTTCTTCTTTTTTTTTTTTTTTAATTAATTAGTTAATTAATATAGCGTTCGGTTTGGATAAGTAGTATCGGCCATCTAGTTCATTTCTTACCTTGTTGGGTGGTTTAGCTATAACCTAAATCGTAATAGACCTGCATCCCAGCTGCCAGCTGTGAATGGTGTTCAATCAGTTACACTGAGCAAGGTTTAGTGATGTACTCTTACATAAAAGAGCCAAAGCAAGTATGACTTGTTATGTTTCACATACCCAACATCCTTGAAGTCAGTGATGTCCTTAGGAAGAAAAACTCCTCACGGTATGTTATATATTACTTATTACTGAAGTATTTTAATGTTTCATAGAAGCACTCAGAGCCTAAAAAGTTTCAGAAGTCTTTACTGTCAGCATTACTGTCAGCAGTAAATACCCAGAACCGTGTGCATACGCGGTATTTCATGCTGGGCTTCTGCTTCAGTCAGTAAACACAAGGGACAGAGCCCATAAAATTAACAGCTACTCACTCTAATCTGTAGCTGCAGCCCTTGTGTAAATTGCAATCTAACTCCAAATGTTATTTCCCCATCATCTATCTGACAATTTTTCAGCAATTTGGGGTAGCACAAGCCCTTGTATGGTTCAGGAAAGATGCAGTGAGTGGGGGGTTGGGGGAATACTGCATGTTATTCCCTTTTGCGGTTCAGAAACTCAGCAATGATATTTTGACATCAATGGCAAAAATCTCTAATTCATACCGCCAGTATAGCAGGTCTATGGTAAGATGTCTGAGAGTGCTTAGCATTTCCCAGGGCTGTGGGAATAATTTTAATCTGCTTCAGTTGTTCCGTTGTTCTGAAATATGACCAGAGAGATCAAGCTGGGAACATGTACAATATCGAGTATGTATTCAGAGCCCATCTTTCAAAACCTAGTCTTGGCGATTTACTCATCATTGCAGTAATTCTGTGCTCCTTCAGCTGCCTTCCTCATAGAAAACACCTCCCCCTAAAATCCTCATGCCCTTTCTTCTCTATTTCTGCAAACTTCACAAAAAAAAAATGAGCAAAGGCTCTAGGCCTTCAAGCACAGAGACTGAAGCTTTTTGATTGTGTCAAACCTGTGCTTGGAGACTCACAGGAAGAGAAAGATAATATTGCTGCAGATGAATCTGTTATGTGTCCAGAGTGGCTACCAAGGCAAGATCCTGGATCCCGGCTTTCCTGTCCACTGAGGATGATGGATTTTGACTTTTGATATCATGCAAAACCAGGTATCTGTTTTGCTTTCCTACCCATTTTCCTTCACTCTCTCATCTCCTATGCCAGGACTGTGAGCATTTCAGTTATTTCACATAACCAAGAGTAAGTTTAAGCAGAAAATTTTTAGAAGGAACCTTCAGTACATAAATGGATGAGAGATGGATAGAACTGCTTTTTTATCCAATAGGTTCAAGGTAATAAACTATGAGTAGAAGTTAGCAGACTGGTAGTACTGTATTTGAATTTTAGTTCATTTTCACTGCAGAGAAAGTTTGAACCATTTTGGTAATTTGTATTTTGGTGTTTGCTGTTGTGGTACTTGACCTTACACTGACTAAAGAATCTGTTTTTTAGAGATCTTGAGTTATCCTCACTTCAGAAAACAGATTCATTAGTGAATACTCAAGGTGCTTTCTGTGCTGCCTGATTAGCTCTCTCCTCTAGTGGAAAATGTTTGGTAATTCTTAACCACAATGTCCCCCTTCAAATGTGTGGGATAAAACCCGCACTCTTTTCTGATGCTGGTCTCTCAGGCTAGTCTGGGTTGCTTTGGCTAGGATTCAGGGCATGTCATTGGTCATCCTGGCCAAACTAATGCATTTCTAAAATCTTTGGGTTTGGCCAATCACAAGCGATTTGCCTTTCACAATGCTTTGAACAGCATTACTTTATTTTGGGTTGCTGTACATCCATAGCTGTAGGGAAAGTTGCTGCTTTACTTCTATATCCTCTTAACTTTCAGATTGTTTAAGATGTAGGACAGTGCAGACTGTAAGATGTGCTGCTCAAGCTGAAGCTGAAGACATGGATTTTCAGATTCCTGGCATAAGAAGACTTCAAAATTAGCTCACTTCTATATTACTCCAAAATATAAGAAATGGACCATTCATAATGGCCACTTGTGGTTCAGGCATATTTCTGCTTTTTGGAGCCTTGTGCTGCAGCACTCTTTATATTTTTCACCAGATTGTAAACAAAGATTTTGTTCTGGATATCGGTGATGTAAAGCTGGATTTTTGTGTCAATGACTTTCAGAGGAGAATGGGGAATGCACAACTTATTTCTGCAGGGCAAGTCACCCATAGGGGAACCAACAGAAAGCATTCTTCATCAAAAGAACTGTCTTTCATTTCAGCTCAGCCAGTTATGCAATTCAGTCATTCCCCTGGCACTCCCTGTAGAGAAAACTTGAAATGACCCTTAAGTTTTCTCCACTTGGCTCTCCAAGCCTTTTCAAGCTGACAGGCTGCTGTTGTTTTCAGTGTCAGACTGAGAAAACTGGGGCTTTGGTACAGTTCTCTCTCGTTACAGTGCTGTTTAAGGCATGAACACTGGCCTGTTTTGTACTTTTTGTCCTCTCGGTTCCTGGCTTCACACTCCCACTTTGGTCAACTCATGTGAAACCATCACATGTAATTTTGTAAGGGCAACCCAGAGTAGGAGATCCCTGTCAGAAATACTGATCACCTCTAGTAAGAAGTTGCTTAGATATGCTTCCCCGTAATGACTAACATCATCCAATCCTGCTGCTGTTCTAAATTAATTGTTCACAAAATGTGAAAACTATGGTTTCTTCTTGCCCATCTGCCTTAGCAGAACCTTTGCCTTACCCTGAAGGGGAAGGTAGTATCAGACTCCAGATGGTAAGAATGCCTTGTGGGTATTCTGTGATTGCTGCAGCGGTTGGAGAAATAAGAGATGCTGTCCTAGCTGAACCAAGTGAGGAAAAGGTCATTCTGTTCTATGGCACATCCCTGCTTTCATCTTGTTTGATTACAATATCTGGATGAAACAAATTATCAGTACTTCTGAAGCTTTCTGGAAGGAAGGAAGGAAGGAAAGGAAGGAAGGAAAGAAGGAAGGA
>JAOWBP010004220.1:16664262-16679518 GCA_028571105.1 Tragopan temminckii | reverse complement strand
AATAGTTGCTCTTGTTGAATTGTATGCTTTTACAGAAAAAATGTCTTTTTCATAAGATCTACCATGGCTTTTGTGACCAAAAAAAAAAAAGTTGTCTGCTCTTAATAAGCCTCAAGGAATTCTCTGAAATGATATCAAGGCCAAATGGACTTAATTCCTTCAAAGTGGACTATAATGTTTTCCAGAAGGAATTATAAGTCTTAGGAGCAAGTTACTCATTTTCAGAGTGGCTGTATTGTGAGTCCAAACCAACATGTTAAATCTTGAATTGCTGATAATGAAAATGCTGATAATGACAGCATTTTATTCTGAGTGCTTGCTGAGATTCTTGCTTTGATGTCATAATACATTCCATCCTAATTTAGCTTTGATTCTGGCAGTTATGGTATTTTGAGATATACACCACAACCCAACTGGAGCTGAGCCTCAAAGCAGCACAGAACTTCAGCTTACATTGCTTCTGAGCAGATGAAAAATGTTCATTATCTTATTTCCAGAGAAAAAGATATGTCTTAGATATCTCTAGATTTTAGCCAGTGTTAAACGAGCAGCCTGAGTGACAAACATAGATGTCTACTTTGATCATTTTTCAATGAATTTATATGTGCTCCACTTAGACTGTGACTTCATTTTCAAACTTGCTGATGTAAACAGAAGCTGTGACCCCAGCTCCCCTGAATGAGGGTTTGTGTGTTGCCTCTACCACCTGCATCAGTTGGGGAGATGAGCAAGGATGTGGCATTCCTTGGGCTGGGGAACGTTTTGAAGACAGTGACCTAAGGGTGACAGTTACATGACCAGTAACTACAATTAAATTTGGCTTTAAAAAGTCAATTCAGGACAATGGGAAAGATGGTGGATAATTTGTAGGTATAACTGGAATGGCCGGAGAAAGCTTGTAATCACTCTTGAAAAGGATTTTCATACACACGTGAGGAGAACTGCAATACATCTGCCTAAAAAGTCGCAGTGATATTTTGCTCAGGCAGTGAGATAGGCTTACCTCATTAGCCTGCCATAATCCCTTCGTGTCATTAATCACAATGTCTATCATTTTGTCAGGCCTCAGATTTTCCCAACAAGATAACTGTCCATCATGTCCGTGATCTGTAGGCAACTTACCTTTTTGAATGACAAAGATTGTTTTATCTCTGCTTTCTCATAAGACTTCAATTCCAGAAAGAGACTTGAGGCAGCATCCTCAGTGAGCCTAGTCCTCAGCACACCTCTTTGATATTTTGCCAGCTGTCAGTCACCTGCGGTGCTGATGGGCAAGCTTGTCCTTGCTGTGCCCTTCCCACGCTTCATTCCAGGGCTGGGAAGGATGTGATGCTTGCGATAGTGGCCATGGTTGCAGCAATCTGCATGCAAAGCTATGTTGCAGCTGGCAAAGCAAGCTGAGCACTGATGGCTGCAGCGCAGCCTCACTGGTGGAGAGGGCTCCCTCTGGAAGCAAGCAAAGCAATAGCAAAAGCATGGTCAGAAAAAAGTATGGGGAGTAATGAGGAATTTGGGATTGCTTTCCAGGGCAGTCCAATGAGTCAGAGCTTCAGCTAGCAAAAATTAATGTAGCTCAACTTGCAAAATTAGAGCTACTCTTCTTTATGTAAGCTGAGGATTTGGTATGTAGTGAAAACTGGGGGCTTGGGAGGAGCTGAAGGATTTATCTTCTTTTTGCATTTGTTAGTGAACAAAATCATCTAGGACAGGACATGAAAACATGCATGGCTTTTAAATCTTTGGGTTTTTTTGATTGGTGCATTTTTGTGGTGGTGTTGGGTCTTTATTAATTATACCTTCTTCCTTTCCATTCTCTTGGAGCTCAGATAAAAAGACTTGGAGAACATCTATAGAAAATTTGTAATAGCTGCTGTATTCCCAGATGATTCAAGAGCAAGACTGAACGTGTTCTCTCACATATTAATCATTTAATTTTAGTTATGAATTAAGCTTTTCACCTAAACAACAAATCGTGTTCAAGGCACGTTTTATGTGACTGAAATACAGCATCACTGTTACTGTTTGGAACACGCTCCCCTTTATCTGTTTAAAGAACAGAAGTGATAACAAACCCCTGTGTTATCGTGGTAGTAATTAGGAAGAAATACATGAAATGTTATTTGCGTTTACCCAAGTGATTAGTGTGAATGGCTCTAACATTTTGCTTTTTGACCTGCATTCAGTTATGTGGGAGCAAATCGAATCAGAGTTAATCTATCACTTTTCTTTCTTGTTTATCTGTCTGTTCCTGTTCTTTCCAATACCCTGCAGAATGTGTGGGGGTGGGGATTTTGTATTGATAACTGTGTTCAGAAGCAGATCTGAGAGAATCTCAGTAAATATGCTTTGTTCTGTTCTTTCTCTTGTAGATATTAATACCTAAAAACAAATGTTTTGTACTTGTTCATTCCAGATGTAGCCAAATTGTTCTGAAAGCCATTGCAAAGTTGGGGAAGCATGCGGAGCTTCTGTACGTTCTTTTTCTCTGTGTCAGGGGAAAGTGCTGGCAAATACTAGAAGGATGTATGGGAGGAAGTGGGCAGTGTAAACCTGGCAGCAGGGTCTGAGTACTACCAGCTTCAAACTCAATAATTATTTGTTTATCCCCAGAAACACCAAGAAGTGGGTAACTACCAAAACTTGGAATTGTCTTCTATTCTCTTTGCTATGTTGGAGTTGTTCCTATGTCATGGGGCTCGTTCAGAATCAATGAGTTAATTTGTTGGGTTTTCTCATGTTCTAAATCTAGGAATCAGTGCTTTGTTTGGTAGAAGTCTTAGTGCAATTTAGACAAAATAGCTTAGTAAATGACAACAAAGAAGCAACACAAACTTGGAATTTTTTATTCAGTTCTTATACTTTACTTTCAGAGCCCATAAAATTACAATGATTCATAGCAGTATTCCTAAGCAGTTGCTCCACTTTTAGCTGGGGAAGGAAGAAAAAAAAGTTTTTTTTCCCCCCTGAATAATCCACCAAGGAGGCATTTAACAAGAAAAATTAAAAGCTGTTCCATTTCATGCATGGCTTGGAGATAGACAGCTGAACTCCTCCATGCTAAACAGAGCTTTCTAATTTAATTTATCTTTTATGGGGTTAAAATAAGTACATTTTTTTTTTAGGCTGAAATGCCTAAATACAAGGAGAACAGAAATCAGTAATCTGCAAAATGCATATGCTGTGGTTCTTATCTCTGCTATGGAGAATTGGCCAAATAAGCAGGTGGAAAAAATAATTTCCTCAAATACATTCTGGGGAGTGGGGACAGCTCTCTGAGTATCCGTAAAGAAAGGAGACGAGCAGTACTCTTGGAGTGGGTCCAGAGTTCCTGGATTGCTTTATTTATACCCAGTATAAAGGTGCTTTCTGGTGAAAAGCTCTCAGCTCTGCTCAAACCTCTGTAATTAATTGCTTCCACCTTAGTGCACCAGCGTGGAGTTAAAGCACTGGGAAGAAAAGACATTTAGAGGTGCCCTGATTGTGTGGAAAAGGCAGGATGCTCAAACAGGCTGCTGCAAACTCCCTGTGCTCTCACTGTGGGACAAAAGGTGGTCAGACATTCACTTTTGAATGATTAAATGGCAGCACCTAATCACGTAATCCTGGAAGTGGCTCTGTTATTTAATTTTACAGGGGTTAACTACGTCCTTCAAAGCATTCAGGATGGTTTTCTCTCAGCCTATATGTAGGCCCATATTTATTCAGCTCCATTTTTTAGGGCATTTCCTGGATACTTGACAAAATACTTCACATTTTGTATTTTAGTATGAGCAAAATAGAGCAGATAAAACTTTGGCAGGAATGCCTCATGTTTTTCTCCCTGATGCATTATGCTTCTGGAGATTAACTTAATCTAAATATAGCAGATCTAAAGTAGCTGTTATTTATATATGAATAAGTTTATTACTTTGCATTTCATAAGGTGAGGCCTCAAATCTAGGAATGCTTAAACATGTTTTCTTTCTAGTTTCAAGCAGTAAAAAAGTTAAGTAAGAACTGATGCGTTCCTCTGGAGCAAGGTCTAGGGACAAGATGCCCAAGCAGGGTGCAGGTAGAGGGGTGATGGTGGGGATGGATCTGCAAGGCACCATCCAGACAGAAGTCACCTGGGCACTGCAGTGAATGTGGTTTAGTTTCTCTCCACTGAGGGACTGAAATCTGAGATAAAATATTAATACCCACGGTATTTCTGGCAAGGAGCTCAACTATTCACATCAATCATGATTCTTGTGTTACGTATTCCATGAGCTTTATCCTCCCTGAGAAGCTGAAAGTAAAATTGAGCCTCCTGAGACAGTGACCAGGTTGGTTCCCCAGTTGGCTGTGGCCATACTGACAAATGTCTGTGAACTGTGGCAGAACTGGAACTATGGCACGTCCCTCACTGCTCGCAACTCCCTGTGTGCATACTTTGGTTGTGATTCCTCTTGTATGCTCTGTGTTTTTCATGGTAAATAGATGTGGTGTTGTCTGTGATTAAGGAGCTGCACGGTGCCTATAAATCATATTTGAGATACTACTTTTGGCCCTAGGCTGCATCACGTGTAGCTGAAATAGTAATAATGATGCTTTCAGGCTCAGAGATATTGCTTGTAAAACCTTTTGTGAAGCTTGCATCATGCAGCTGCATGATCAGCAGCATATAAATGTTAGTCATTAAAAAAAAAAATCATAATAATGATCATCAGTAAAATAAAAATTAGTCTGTTCCTCACCTAAGTACTGTGGTACCTGAAGACAATTCATCTTCAATAAGCTGGAGGTGGTAGAATGGAGCTTTGTCTGGGCAACACAACTGATCAATAGTGTAAGCAGAAGCAATCACTTTCATTGACTTGAGCAGGCAATTTGTGTTCGTCTTGTAGTGCAGCTGCATGGGAACATGGTGAACAGCAAGCAGATAAAAGTGGCAGCACATCTATTGTTGCCGGTAGTTGGGGCCAATTACTGGAATTAAAATAACCTTTTTTGGACTGCAGCAAGATTAGCCGTTGACCCTGTTGGCCTAATGCAGTTACTATTATACTTATTATCATCAGTCCCTTTTCCTGCCTTCCCTGGCTATTCTCTGTAAATGAAGGTACTCATGCTTGTATGTATTATTCCTGCTGCAGCCAGATTCTGTGGATTAGAAAAGTGTCAAGAAGTTTCTTTTAACAGAGCTGGAGAATGCTAGTGTGTAAAGCAGGGGGAATTCAATCCAATTTTTAGTAGATAAAAGAGGAAGACCACTAAAACTGTACTCATTGAATAGCCGCAGTGAATCTGAGTAATAGAAAGACTCAATCTCTGCATTACATGAGACTTGATTAATCTCTCATTGCATATGATTTTTCTCCATTAGAAATACTTTTTCCTCTGTCTAATGATGTGCAGGTATCCACTGAATGAAAAAAATGTCTAAAAGCCTCCAGAATTGGTGTTAATTCATAGATTCTCTAAAGGGGAAATTGATGCTGCTGAGACCCTCCCTAGGGAAGCAGAGCTCTGCCAGCCTTTGTTCAGAGCCCTGCCTCACACCTACTGACTTTAGAATGGCATTCTGGAATGAATAGGGCCACCTAGTAATGCTTAATGTCTGAAGTTTTTAATAGATTATCCGTTCATCGTTATTACTTGTAAATTGTAAGAAATTACACATAGCCAAATTGGTGTATGTGTCTATATATATACTGTATAAATTAGATCTGGCATGTGATTCTAGTATGGTTATGATGACAATGTCAAGCCCAGAGCAATGCTAACCCTTAGAAACCTGAGTTGTCATAGTTATCTGTCTCGGTGGCGTATTTGTTGTATAGTTCCAGTGAGGATGAAATGTTTCAAATACTTTTATATAGAAAAAACAAATGCAGTCTTGTGCATGACTGGAAGTCTTGTAGATGAACTGGAGATGATGCCTGGCTTGCCAAATAAAATTCCTGTAACCATTGTGTGCAAGGACTGTAGGACAGTCTCCCTTGCTGATCTTGTTGCGTGGAAACTGAGCTTGTCCCGTGAGTCTGTACTGTAAAGAATGAGGAGCAAACCTGACCATGATGTGCTCTGAAATCTTCACTGCACCTCTTTCTTCCTTCAGAGAATCTCATGCTGCCTTTTTAAAGTTGCATTGCACAGTCTGTAACCAGAGGGTCAAGTGGCACTTGCCAGGTCTTAGGAGGTTTCATAATTTATTTTTTCTTTTGTACAAAGAATGATACAGGGAGAATAAACCGTGGTATCAAAAGAGTGCTTAGCTTAGTTCTTACAGCAGTATTTTATATATTTTTTTATTTTTTATGTGTCTTTTTCCCTAAGAGGATTTATCTGATACATAGGACATCAATATTATTGTCAGAAGGGGACAGAATTATAGTTAGACCAAACATCTTCTGGATTATCAGTTTTCTCTCGAGAGAGAATGATGCCAACTGAGGCTGGAGCATATGTAGTGGAAATGAGAAACCATGAGCCATGCCTTTACACTGACTGTGAAATGAACCACCACTGGGAAATACAAGTTCCAGCAATGCTGGAAGCATGAGTCTGGTCTGAACGCTCTTCCCCAATGGGAAATCCTATTGAAACACCATGACATAAGGTTGCAAGAGGAATAAAATTGCTATGCAAACCACCAAGTTTAGGGAAATAGCCAACTGCTGTGTCATTAGGCTTGACTGAAATGACTAGTTTGCTCTTGGGGAATTGGAAGCCGAATGTAAGTGGCAGGAAATAGGAAATGTGGGTTTGGTTTTTTCCCTCCACAGGCATGTTTCAGCAGAGAGATGCTTCACAGCAGGAGGGTAAAAACCCTTTCAGGAAAAGAAAACCTCATAGCAAACAATAGCAGGTCTTTAAAAACTTGCGTGTAATTCTTGTTTTCAACCTGTTTAGGTAGATAAATAAAAATAATATAATAAAACCAACACATTCAGTTGAATGGGGAAGCTGTAATTACTGTCAAAACTGCTGCCATTATGATTTCTGCAAGAGGGTCGTGTACTTCTGCAGAATTTATCCTGAGGTGTTATTTCTTCAATGCTTCTCTGAGAATAAGAAATTTGGCTCTTGGGGCTGTATTAATGTACATCCTCTCTCTGAGGCAGACATGGGCTGGCATTGCAGACTAAGATGTTATGCTTATGTAGACTGTTTGACAGAACAGTTATTGAAGGTGAATAAAGAAGATGAACTATTCTGAGAAAGTACATGAGATTAAGAACACAAGGTCAAATCTCATGAAATAACTCAAGTCAGCTGTAATAAAAATAAAAGGAAAGACATCGAGCATAAAAGTGATTTGAAGGGACAGGATGTTAAGAGGGGACTGGAAGTGTGCTAAGCAGAAACCCAATAAACCCAACTACTCTGGTTATTACTTCCTTCACTACTGCTACAGTGGTAGTTCAGTTGCTCATTAGTCATTCCTACTGGAGTTATAATCTATCATCTCCTCATCTTTGCCTAACTCTTTTGAGAATATAGAAAGGAAAACAAATCTATAAGCTATCCCCTCCCCATATCCCCAAAGACCTCTAGAAGAGCTTCCTCATCCTTCAGAAAAGCAATCAATATTAAACATCTTTTACTTTGTCAATGATCGATACTTCCTCATTTCCCATTACTCAGAGAAAAAAGGATATTTGTTTTGTGTGGGGGTTTTGTGTATATTTTAAGAGATGGTAGAGGCTGAGTATGGATATCTGAGAAATACATGAAAACTTAATGGCTGTTCCTTATCCAGCTTTGACAGCAGCCTTAAGGAATGGGAAGGCCCAAAGAATGAAACCCAGTGATAGACAAGGATAATGGTATCTTAAATGAATGACTTCTGTTGCCATGTATCACAGAATTTTGAGGTTACTCTACCTGTAGAATTAGCTTCTTACAAACCAGGATACTTTAGGAGACTATTAGTTAAATAAGGAAACTTTTTTTTCTTCACAATCTTTTTTAAAATAAATATTTAAAGGTTTCTTAATGTAGATCTGAACTGGTATTCTGACTGCTGAAATCAGTGGTATTTCCAGGTGATTATGTTGAAATGGACATGAACCCCACAGCTATAAAGTAAATAGAAGCCCTTAAATTTTGTTAATCTGTGTTTGAAAATCCTATGTATGCTCTCTGTCCATTGATATGTAAATAGGTATCTAAATCTATGTAGATAGATATCTAGATATCTATCCACACAGATCCAAAAAGACCATCTGTGATGTTTGCTGCAGTTCCTCTATAATTTCAGGAGTTTTACAACATGTTTAATTCAGAACGTGTCCAGAGTCAGCAGAATACTCCTCAGTGTTGTAAAGCAATTTCAGAGCCTTTAGGAAATGGTGGAAAAAATACAATCATAATGCCTCATAGGAAGAGGAGGAGCCTGCAACAATATCAGGAATTCTCCCTATTGGGATAAAACTTCCCAGGAAATTCCAGGAAGTAAACCATACCTTCACTCTTTGAAAGAAAGAAAAGACTTTTGTGTTCAACACTGCTTTTCTAGCTTGAGGGGAAATTCTCTTTCCATCTGAAGGTAGCAATAGTAAAGCTAATGAATTAGGATAAGCAGCCTGCTTTTATTGATCCACATCAAGGATGCTATTCTGTTCTTAGCAGCATTTTTCCTTCTATATTGTTATTTCTTCTAACTATAATAAAGTTAAATCAGAAAGTGTAGAATATTGTGGTAGGGACGTTCAATTAGTTCTGCGGAGTGTCTGTGCAAGTTAATGCAATTTGACGAAAGCAGAACTCGAGTGCTTATCTCAGATTTGTGTTCAGTTTTGTTAATTCTGCCAGATCCTAGCAGATGTCTGAAAAGACTAATTTAAAATTAAATGACATGGAAAAAAGTTTGCATCCACTTCCAATGGTTGAAGAAAGAAATGAAACTATCTTTTTGTTTGCTCTCTGTAGAGTATTTCTGTTACACTGTAGCTTGGTTTCCTTGTCCCCTCTGCTCAATTCACCATAAAACACGCAGACACTAGGCAGTATATTTTCACTGCAATGATTGCTTTTAATTAAGCAAACATTCTGGGTTAAACAAACATTTGAAAAACGTGGTGCTATCGAATAACCAGAGGAACTGAGTTAAAGGAGACACAAGGTACTGTGTTGGCCCTTTGTGGGCTTGATCATGGGCACTGGTTACTGGATGCATCTGGCATTTTGTGTTTTGAAGGGAAATATCTGATATTGTTCCAAACACTTGTGCTGTACCTTGAAAATCTTCTATTTTTATGTGATGTATGGCTGTCAAAAGCAGACTCTAACATGCTAATGACAGCCTATATGCTTTCAACATAGTACAAGGAAAATGTTGAGAGTTCCCTGTAAATAGGCCCAAACCTACTGCTGCCAGATGGTTTGTGAGGGTTTCGTTGCTTGTCCACAACTTGAGTCTGCTCGCTTTAAAATACTGTTTGTGTGTTTTCCATCCAACAGTCAATACTTTTGAGTTGTTGAAATTTCCTTCCCTTTGTTATCTCTGGAGCATTCATCAAGCAGAGTCAAGCAAGAGGTTGGACTCGGTGATCCCCAGAGGTTCCTTCCAACTCATAGCATTTTGTGATTGCTCCGTGCTCTCAATATATTGGAGGGAGTATTAAAGGAATATCTGTAACACCTAAGGCTACAAACATAATATATGCAATTAAATCTTAGATAATAACTTCTTAAACTTGCCTTTAATTTAAAATGAGTTTTCAATTGAAATGGAAATTTATCCAATATAGCATTTAATTTATTAAGAAAGTTCTGTTGCATTTCTTTACTGTGGCAGATGCACATCTGAGCTCTTGTCTTACACCACTTGCACCAGCACAGTGCCATTTTCTGATTTCTTCATGAGCGACTGAAGTGATTAGGATGCAGTGAGGTTCTGTTCCTCACATTTGCAGCTTCCTGTGCTGATGCAGAAGGAGCAATGGCACAAAGTGCTTGCTGCTCTCAGCTGTGCCTCTGGTTTGCTACTTGTCTTATCTCCCTTTTTCTGGATAACTGATGTCAGTGTGCTAACTCTCCACCCATGAAGCTCTGCTGGTGACCGGGGTCATCTTCCATAAAGGATCTGAAAGAAAACTACAGCGTTGTCCTGGGAAGCACAAATCAATACAGAAGTTGCACTATTCGATATCTGTTGCTTTCTCGGAGACTTAGAGAAATGAAGTTCTAATTGCAAATACCTTCCACGATATGTGAAAGGTCAGAACATGCATTTGTATTTTAAATGGGTTTGTTTCCTTCTGGTTGATTCTGAGCTATCGCTCTTGGGACCAGCTGAGGTGGCCGTATTTGGCATGTAGGATCAAGCAGCAGCATGGCTCAAATTGGCTCGAGCGCTGTGAGTTTAATAGGGTGAGCATACTTTCTGTAATAGAGAATAATGGAGCAGCTTAGATCTGCTAACGCATTTGTTACTTTATCCAGCAGAGCATAGCGTACTCTGTGTGTGGCAACCAATTAGCCTTGGTTAATTTTAGCGTTTAATACAGATGGCATTTTCTTGGAAAGATAAAGTTATGCATCAACTCTGCAAACTTCTTGTCAGGCTTACAAAGAAATGAGCTTGTGGACCGGGAGCAGCAGGCAAACTGGGGGAGCATGGGAGTGATGCTGATCAGAAAGGCAAAGTGATCTTCTTTCAGATGGATTCTGCCACAGCTGTCCAACAAGTTGTCATCTTCAGCCTGCGTGGCTGATGCTCCCAAGTTACCAGATGTAATTTGCTCCCGTCATGCTGCATTGCCAGGCTGGGTGCATGGGACGCATACACATGTCTGAGGAGAAATTTAGCTATTCAATTAGCGTTTTCATAATGCTTTGAAGTAATTTTCTATCACCAGTGGTGAGGGATGTAGCACAATCTGGAAATTCCTCCTTGAGCACGTTGTATCCAAAGCAATAATAAAATAGATGGGGGAACATAAACAGTGAAATGCAGCTGATTGCACTTTAGGACAAAAGAGCACTGCTACTCCTGGCCCTGGGAGAACATGCAGTTATGCACTTCGGGGCTCCATCAGCTGGCTCCAGCCTGGCTGGGAGTAGGACTTAAAGCGTGAATGGCTACATGGAAATATGAGGTAAATGTTCCTCCTGCCTGCTTTCCCTCTTCTCCCCCTCCTGGAGGAATAAGGCATAGAAGCTGAAGTGGGCCCTGAAGTCCCCAGTAAATATCAGTTTTTATGCTGTAGGACAACTCTTACCTATATGAGATAGATATATGGCAGCAATAGTCATTATTTTTAATTTGCATTTCAGTAGTCAGGTTATTGCATGTATAAAACTTCAATTATAATTTTAAAAGGCTGTTTGGATGTGTTCCAGCATGCACATTACTGTGTGCTGTAAAAGATGAAATATCCATTGCCCCCAAACTATCAGACCTTCAGTAGTAGATGAAGTTTGGTGCAGATGGTATTTTGGTATCAAGTGTGGCTTACAGAAAAATAGAGCACAGTCACCAGGAGGAGGAGATGTACACTTCTCCAAAGCAGAGTTGTTTACTAGCAGGTTGATGGAAGGAGATGATTTCCTGATGTTACCCTAAGGATAGACTGAATAGTTTTTCTTTTATTTATTCACCCAAGTCATTTGTTGCCGAGTGGTCTATTTTTGATGTTATGGGTACCCCTATTCATATTTTATTAGAATTAGAATTGGATTGTGATTTCAGATGACCAGATAGCAGTAAGACCTTCTTCCTCTTAAGGCTTAGTGAATCTGTAAGTAGTTGCTGTTTTCCAGCATGTGTTCCAATACATGTGATGGACAGCAGAACGCAGAGAGGTTATTTGCTAGGGCAAGTCAAAAACAAAGGGATGCAGGGAGGGGGGACTTTATTCCAGTGATTGTTTAGGTACTGAAGACTGATACCCAATAAAAGAATGGGTTTGTGGTTGAAACCCTTGGACCACCAGGAGCAGTGTCACAAAGCTTAACACTCAATATATCGTTTTAAAACCTGAGCTATAAAAAATAAGTAAATTAACTGCTGCTAATCAGAATCTCATTATCTGTATTGCCATGTGTTTGTCATAGATTTCAGAAAATTTATGCTGTAGTTAAATCAAAAGAAAATCACACTTCAAGCATTCCTACATTGTTGCAAATACCACCATTAATAAACATTTCATGGAGTAAATATCAGGCCATTTAACACAATTAAGATTTTTCATCAGATATTTTTGAGCAAGGCAAGAATAGAGCTTCAGAATTAAAGGTTGAGAAATTTGAGATGTTATACAAGAAATAACCAAACTTAAAAAATTTTGTGGTAAACCAAAGGCTGGAAAGAAGCTGTAAGCAGCAGGCTTTCTATTTTTGCCTTTAGCAGAAAGCTACAAACAGTGCGTGAAGGAGCACGAGGAGAAGGAAGATGGGCTGTCAAGTATTGCTCTGTTCTACCTTTAACAAAGTACATGGAAATGGCTGTAGACAAAGGGCGCATAGCGTTTTGGTATCTGTGAAGTTGTATCCACTGAACCCAGCTCCCCTCCTTGCTGATACAGGAGCACCATCTTGTCCTTTCAGCCACTGCTGATGCACCAAGCTCCATCACTTTCATCTCTGCCTCCCAGCCCAGGGAGAGCAGAGCTCAGCAACTGGCTGCAGGAGGAGCCTGCTCACACCTGTGGACTGTCAATAGTTTTTCAGGATGGAAAACTCCACTAATCATACTGTTTAATAATTTCTTTGTCTTGAAGCACACGCTCCTTCCACTATCACTGCTCTGTGATTAGCATCTCTGCAGGGGAAATGCTGCCAGCAGGTGTGTTCACCTTGTGTCTATGACAGCTTTTGCCATAGCAGCCTTCTCCTAAGAGCTCCCCAGAGGGCTGCATCTCCCTGCCTTAATTTTGACAATTTGGGGGCTCTGGGGGCTGTCTCAGCTATTCCTAGGTGTGAAGGGAAGAAAGAAGTGTTTCTGCAGTCTTACACGTGCTTGATTTCTGTTGCAGTAACTTGCAGACTGAGTAGAAACAGAAAACCTAGCCTTGCTCGATTGTTCTTTAATTTTAAGCTGTATATTATGGATTATCTCAGTGAATCTCATAATATTTTTGTTTAAAAGAGTACTTAAGAACTGTCAAACGACCAAAAATAATTACTAGAAACTACCAAAATGTATGAAGTATAAAAAGAGAAATAATGTTAACGTGGCGGTTTCATTTTTGTCTGTCATTACTAGCAAATGACACAAAGATCATATCCTGACATGAAACCCAGGTTGCTGGTTACCCATTAGAAATTCATACAGTTGTTTAGATCCTTATCCCTGCTGAAAACAGTCATAGTTTGGTGATTGTTCCCCTGTTATAGAGAATGCTTTCTTTTCTCAAGTATTTTAAAGCAGTCTGAAACCCAAGACAAAGAGAAAATCCACTAAGGACAAACACACATTTTTGCTTAAAATTCAGTGTTGTCTGTCTGTACCACGTGCACTCCTACCTGAGTTAATCTCTTATAACTGCCAGCTCTAATCTTTGGGCTGGCCAAGTGATAGGTTCATCTGCAAAGCACACGCTAACTTAACCAGACACGCATCTGCAACTTTTATACTGAAAGGCTTACATCTCTGTTATTGGCATCATCTGCACAAGTTTCCAGACCAGTATTGATCCATGCAGATGTTCAGACAGATATGTTGGGGGGTTTTTAAATGTTTTTATTCTAAATGAGTTTTTGCTCAATAATAATGGAACATTTCTCTATCAGAAGGTATTTGTGTACTCAGATGTCTACAAGTAAAGAGTAATATGGCAATATGACTCATTCATCAAAATTTGCTTCTTTGTGTAAATCTAGGCTTTTTTCAGTCACCTATGAACTATCCATATATGCCTGGAGGGATACAAACTGTAGATGTCACTCAAAATGCCTGACCTTCTAGCACCAAAATCACAAGCTTGAAAATTCCTCTCTTGATCATTTAATGGAATTGTAGCAGATGGGGAAACTTTCTAGTTGTGCTGTTTAAGACATCCCTTTGAAATGTGCTTCTTTCTCCATATTGTTTTTTTTGTTACAGATAATCAGCAAAATGGGCTTATAAAAACCATCACTTCTGTTTATAAATGTAACAGCAAGCCTTAAAGTGGATGTAATCAGAGTTTTCACAGGTGTCTTTCCTGAAGGGCAATAATAATAGCAGAT
Source organism: Tragopan temminckii (assembly GCA_028571105.1). Taxonomy (NCBI): domain Eukaryota; kingdom Metazoa; phylum Chordata; class Aves; order Galliformes; family Phasianidae; genus Tragopan; species Tragopan temminckii. Next base: position 16,665,379 of record JAOWBP010004220.1, on the reverse strand, counting down.
TTTGAGCAACTTTCATACCTGGGAGCTTAAAACATCCTTGCTGAAAATCTCCTTAGCTCTGCCACGTGTTTTGTAGCACCTCTGCCAAAGATAAACATAAAAGAAAAAGATAGGAACACAAAGAGTTTTGCTCAGCACATTCAGAAATGTAGAGAATATTAGTTCCCATACATTCATGGCCAAATTGAGTCCCTGCAGCTTATCCCACTCACCACCACACTGCAGCTCGTGGTCCCCAGCCTGTGCTTGGGCTGTGCTGATAGCGGCAGGGAGCCTGCACCTTTTTGAAGCAGGTTTCTTTATGCTGTTCTAAATCTTGTCCAAATCGCCACCTTCTGCTTAGTTTAATTAAAATCAGTTGAGATTTTTTAGGGCAAGTGAGATAGGAAACAGGTCCCTCTTATCTTCTCTCTCTTTAAAGGGTGCTCCTTCTCCAAACCACCATAGGAGAAAATAAACAACACCCCAAGTGCTTTGAACATGCATGTGCTAGGGCTGATGCATTTGGCATGTATAATAATTACTTTCTTTCCTCTTGCTATAAAAGAGCAAGCCAACAATATTCAGGTTACTTCTAGGGGGTAGATTATCCACTCTTGTAATTTCAGAGGCAATCCAATTACTAATAAATACCCTCAACACAAAGCACAGCAATTTTGTGCTGGAGTGACTGCTCTCACCTACCCTGGGGCTGAGGCTCTGTGCTCTTCCAAAAGTGAGGTCCTTGGCAAGAAAGCTGTTTTTTGCTGGAATTAGGCAAATGCAGGTGGTAATGGGAGTTAATTATATAACAGTACAAATGTTAGGTATTCTAAAGGATGTTGACTGTTTTCCACTGATCCTAATCTGTTTGAGAACAAGCAGCATCTATGAAGAAACATTACCCAAGAAAATGGGAGTTTGGGAGTGCTCAGGACATGGTCCTATCCCAGAGTTCCTTTGTATGGTGTATTTGAACTTAAAAGGGGGGTGAGAAGTGTTTGAGTTAACAGCTGTAGAAGGACTACAAAGAGTTGTACTACATGGGATATGCAAACCTGTATGTCTACAGGAAAATTATCTTAAACACATAGCAAAAGAAAGAAGAAATTAAAATACAAAATGGTAACAGTTATGT
>JAOWBP010004220.1:16633962-16664162 GCA_028571105.1 Tragopan temminckii | reverse complement strand
TAGTGCTCTGGAAAGTCAATCTATTTTAGCAAGCAAATCTGCTTGAGTGTCAACAGGATCCTTTGTTAGCTCAGAGTTAATGTTTGTTGGAGACAGCAGCTGAAGCAAGCTCTCCTTCAACAGCTTTAGGACACTTTGTTTTGGTCGCAGTTCCTCCATCTGCCTGCGGATCTCAGACTGTCATCCTTGCTTCCTCCACAAAAGTGTGTGGAAGTGGATGGGAGTTGAGAAATAAAAGGAACGTGGTGGGTTAGTGGATGCTCAACTCACACATAGGACAGAAATAGCCCATGGTTGGTTGTCTGCAGTACCACAGCACACAGCTGGCAGCTTGTTGTGCCTTGTCACCTGGCAACGTTGGGCTGGAGGGATGCTGATTGTATTGTTTATAGTATAGTTGGTTGGTGTCTGCCTTGCCAACACCTAATAATGAGGAAAAAGTTAAACTTGTTTCACATGGAAAAGGATTGCTTAAATTCCCTTGGTCTCTAAATGAGCAGTCAGGCACGTGAATTAGCTTTTGATTTTAGGAAAAGAAACATATTGGGGTGTAGAGATTGAAATTTACGATGAGATGATTTCAAGTCTTTTGTAATAAAAAGCACACTCTTTTCATGTGCCATTATGCTGAATGGCAGCGCAATTAGAAGTTGAAATAATAGCGCTGACATCTGGGTTACAGATCACACAACCACCCACGATGGGATGGATGCTATTGCAGCAACTGTTGTCCCCAGCTCTGCTGTGCCAGCAGCACACCTGCTGAATTATGGTGGGATTCAGCCTATTGTTTATATTTCAAAGGTTAAGTGCTAACATATGGAAAAGATCTAAGGCAGTCCCATGCAGAGGGGTTGAGGGAAGTCCTCAGCTTTCCTTGTGTAAAGAGCTCAGGGTGCCAGAGTTGCAGGGTTTGGAGGTCTGTGCAGAAAGTGCCTCTGTGCATGGGACTGGTGCCATCCTGAGTTGTTGTGGAGGGCATCTATCTTAGCATGGGCTGATCTGCCTAGCCCCAGACTGCTTGTGGTGTAGCTCATCTGTTCTACGGAGGAAAAGAAATTTGAGTGTTGAACGCCACTAGATCACAGTGAGTAACGTGGATGTAGGTGTGAGCGAATATTACACATTTCTGCCCGCGTTGGTAGGAAAGTAGGAGATATTTGATAGTGCTGGCCCTTGCCTGGAATCTCATTGCAATTCTTGGTGCGTTTTGCGTAGCTTTCTAAATAGGGAGGCAAAGTGGCTGTTGAACCTCAGAGAAGCAGCCAAGCTTTGGGGTGATGGCTTTTCTAAAGCTATCCTCCTATCAGTGCCTGCTTGTCATGCTGGAAGGAAGACGTGCTGCACCCATCCGGAGCATGAAGGCACAGGTATTTCAGAGAGCTCTGCCTCTGTTCAAAGGAGCTGGAACTTCAGAAGCGCTCAGTTCACGAGAGCTCACACTGTTGAAATCAACAGTGTTTTTTTTCCATTCACATGCTTGGATTTTGTGTCATAATCATCTGGGAGATGGAGAAAGCCCTTAATGGTATTAAATTTATTGCCACAACTCAAAATGCATTAGAGATTCAAGGCACACATAACTCCAGGGGTGAGCAGTGTCGCAGATTAGCTTTTTCCTCTTCTAAGCTGTCATTTTTTGAAGTGTGTGAGGTAAGGAGAGAGGTGGTCAGGACTTAAAAATCACTGCCTATTGTCAATCTTATCATCTGGTACATCGCACTGCATCAAGTTATCTTAATGTGATATGACTTATATATGTATGTGTGCATTTAAGCACAGGCATACAGCAGAGCTGAACCCATTAAGCGAGGACAGGTGAGCACCCCTGAAGAATACAGGCCATAACCCACCCATCCAAATTGCTCAACACACACAAAACCCTTAGAAAATATTCCTACTTGTTAAGAACAGAGTGTATTTACATTTTCCTGTATACTTCAATTTTTTATCACAACCTGAAATTTGTTTTCTGCTGGAAGGCTTCTACAGCCTGACTAAAGCAGCTGTTTGGAACAGAAACCATTTGAGCATGGCTCTCTGTGCAGTCACTGTATTTCCTCCAATATCACAAGACTGCCATTTCTATGCGGAAGACCTAGCTTCCTGAAGATGTTTTATGTATTGTACTGAAGAAAGGTGAACTTCATGTTGGTGTTTCTAGAAGTTTGAAACTTTGAACTGCTGAGAATCTTACCATTTAAAATGAACTTAGCTGGGGTAAAATGAATATCGGTTCACCACTGCTTAGTGGTGAGACTCTCAGGAGGCTAAAAAATCACAGATTAAGAAGTGGAGGTTATTCTCCTTGTATGTGAAGAGACAAATAACACGGCAGTAAATATTAAATGATCTTTCTAGGTAGAAGATGTTCTGTATTCCATAACTGTATTTTCTGTATGAAAGAAAGAGATGTGAATTAGCATCCCATGGAGGTATTTTACATATGCTTGCTTATTTCCAAACTTGATAAACAGCAGGAATAAAATACTCAGACGTGTAAAATCTCCTCTTCAAGAATCCATCTTTTAGTCTAATTTTGCAAGAATTTAATTATTTAAGAAAATAGAAGAAAAAAAAAATCCTTGAAAGGAATCTCAGTTTTGGAATTAAAATGTACTTTTTTTTTTTTTTTTAATATCCTCTAAAGAGCAGAAAATATGACATGCCAGGAGAATCATAAGAAATTCATATTGCAGTGAGATAAAGAAAGCCTCTGTCAGGTGAGGGTCTGCTCTGCCTCCCTTGGTCCCTGCAGCCTGTCTGCTGACCTCTGCGGGCTTAACCCTGCTTTTGAGTGTCAGAATTGAGAACAAAATAAACCCCACTGTGTGTCGCAGAGAATGCTGCGTAAATGGAAGGAGCTGGATTTTGCACTCCTCTTTGTACGTGGATGTATTTCATCTGTGTATACTGCTTTCGTGTCATCGTGACAATTTTCATCCCTAAGTTCAGGGAAATCCTGGGGATTATTACTCACAGCACAGCTGAATGATGCATCTGGCCCCATTGCCACAGTACTTTGGTGTTTGTGTTGCTGCTGCTGGTGTTTTTGCAAACAGTTTTGCTTACCTGTGCTTGAGGGGGTGATTTTAGTTGACCTTTTTTATGTTGTGTGAGCTGTGGGTTCTGAAACCAGCCGTGCACAAATGGCCACAACAGGATACAGACATCTCACTGCTGCTCCTCACTGGCAGCAGCCACAGCTTCACCTATTGCACTAATTCTGTATGTTGGGGGTATACGTGGAGAGTATTTGGGGGATCGCTTGCTGCAGGCATCCACAGAACGGGATGTTTATTTCTGAGTGCATCCAGTCTGCTTGCCAAGAGCCCTGCAGATGACTTCTGTACCTTTAGGTTGTGTGGGCTAGCTTGGAGGATTTCCTTGGCTTCAGAGAAGGCCGGGAGCTCAGCTGGCCCAATTATTTTTTGCAGGTGGCACATTTTCCGAGATATCATACAAGTGGGCGACTGCACACATCTGCCAGCAGTTCTGGGATGGTTGGCAACTTTCCCTTTCAGACGATGTTGTTTGGCTTCATAGCCCCAGGTGAGGATGTGCGCAAGCTGCTGGGAAGCTGGCCTGGGACTGGTGGCACTGATTTGGGATTACTTGGGAAATGTTGATTGGTTTTGAACCACTGATCATCTGGAATCCGTTTAATTCCTGCCAGGGAAAGGGAGAACAGAGTGCTCCAATTAGCTGATGCTCATTTTCAACCATGTCAGTTAATTAGTCCAAGACCGACCAGATGGGAAAAGATTGATCATAATGCTTTCAGAGGCCCAGGACTGGAGGCTGCCCAGCTCAAGCATTTGGGAATTAATTTTTTTCTTCCAGGAGGAGGAAGGCAGGCGGGGAAGGTAGACTCCCAATTCTTTGTTCTCTTATGGGCAGGGTTAGGTGCTCATTAGGCTCATTTTGCAGCACGCTAGCTGTAACCCAGCTGACTTTGCCACCTAGAAGTGGCTCTCATAAAAGAGACAGCTCTGTCTCATAATGGATGTGAGCAAGAAATGAATTCAGTCCTGCAGGTACCGAGGTGTGTTTGCTGGGGAACTTGTGCCTTCCAGGCTGTTGTGATGAACTCGCAGCCAGCAGGGGCAAGAGCAAGGAGCCAAGCCCTGCCTGGCAGGCTCATAAAAGGGAGCCAGCAGGACTTTCTGAGGCACGTCTGTAAGAAAGGTGCTCACAGTGTGGGCAGCACAGGGATGTGATTTGTGAGTGCAGACCAAGGCTCCTTGGTTAAGGTAGGGAACTTAACAGGCTTTTCTATTCTAGCACAGCCTTCAACTATCTCAGGGAGCTGTGGGTACGCGGTTGTGTTACATCCTGGACAATGATCACATACAAATCAGAAGATCTTATTTTGAAGTATCTCCTATTCAGACAGGAGCATCTGCCCCTGACAGCGCTGCTCATGTCTTGCCTCCCATGGCAGAGAGACTCATTGCATTGTTTCCCCCATCCTTTGATTTTTGGAGAATTTGGTTTGCTATGAGTAGTTTCTGCCCTGATTCTCCAGATGCTTCTCTGGGTCCTTCTGGCCAGGCTCTTTCAGGTTGCTCACTTCCTCCAATATTTTCTGTATTGCTCTCCTGCTCACTACCTCACACTAACACGGTAGAACAGCAGCATCTTTTTGCAGCACTAGTTTTAATTAGTCTTTATCTTCCCTGGATCGCTGTTTGCTCATCAGCTTTGTGCAGATGCACCTTTTACACTCTGTGGTTCCCCCCACTCACTGTGTGTTAATGTAGCACCCACTCCAGCAGCTCGTGGGGTTTGTTTGCTGGTCAGGTCCATGTTTCCTCCTCAGCATGTTGAATATTTTTATGTTGGCTCATGAAAATTACTGGCAATTTGTAAAGAAGGTTTTTAATGATGAGAGAAGGGAAAGATGAAGGTGGACACTTTCAAAGCTACTTCTGTGCCTTCAGTACTCTGAGCCCACTTCTTCAAAGGGAAATCAGCATCTGATTCCCATAGATGACTGTCAGGGAGTCTTTCCTTCTAAACATGTTAAGACCAGAAATAGAGAAAGTATAGGACAAATAAGGAAGAGGATGCCACAGTGTAAGCAAGCTTGTTTTTCCTTTTTCTGCTATACTTACAATGAGTAATTTGAGCACCAACTGGGAACAAAGTTGTATTAATTGTGTTCCAGAAGCCTGCAGATCTGCTCTCTGAATCTTTCATGTTGTTATACTCCTGTGCAGCGCCTTTGATAATTTCAGTGTCCTGTGTTTAGCTGGTAGGGTCCATAAACCTTGACTGATTATTTTTACATTCTGCATCTTCTCATTACAGCATGTTTACCTGAAACCCCGTGCCATGCTGTTCACAGCAAGTTTGTGAAACATACCAAACCATCAGCAGTTTTCCTTCTTGAATTTGTGAAGAATCTAAAACCTTGCAGTTCTTTCTCAGTTTGCTTTTTAACACCTGGTACCTTGACTTTGCTTATGTGAGCTGCATCTTTGCCCATTTAATTAGCCTTTTGTTTGTATGCTGGATCTGACAAATTAAGTGTAACCAAAGCATGTAGTAGAACAGCAGTTGTTTGTAGTTGTGTATGTGACCTGTGTGAACCCATCAGCCCCTGATCAATGCAGGTGGTTCTGTATCAGTGGGACAAAACAATGAAAACATTTCAGGTTTTCAGAGAACCTCTGCCTGCAGTAGATAAGAGAAAGGACACCCCATACTCTTTTCTGGTCTTGAAAAATCACATCTTGATCCATTCATGCACATTCAAAATATTTCAGTAATGAATATTCAGTTCCCTAATCCCAGCACTTCTCCCCCCTCTCCCCCTGCCAGTGCTCTCCCATTAGCTCCTCTTTGTGCCACAGCGAACGTAAGCTACTTGTTCTCATTTTCATGACCTCTCCTTGCTTGATTCTCTCTCAATTCATTACTGGGATGTTGGCTTCATGGCCCAATAACACCAGGAGGCATTGCTCATCTATTACGCATCCAGGCTGCTGCATGCACCTCCATCTCCACTGCTTTGCCACTGCTCCTGCAGAGAGCAGCAGCCCATCTTGGGGGGCAGTGCTGGGGATAAATATTAGAAAAAATACATTCTCCTATTCGTGTACATGTCTGCTAATACTCTGAGAGCAAAAAGCCCTCCAGTTTTGCCTCCCTTCCTCTGGGCTTTGGCCGTAACCTTTCTCGTGATGGGGAAAACTCGTACCTCAGCAGCACAGGTCTGTCTCTGCTAACTGGCTCCCAATGCATGCAGCTTGGTTGGTTTTATTCTTTCATTTACTCGTTTAATGAGCTGGGAAATCATTCCTGTGCTCTTCATGCAACCAGAGAAGAAAGTGATTCTTTTGTAATTAGCTAATGCATCTATTTACGTGTTTTTTTTTTTAACGTGTTACCGTTAATCAATTAGCATTGTAGGAGTTAGTAGAGCTGCTCTGTGGTGCTAAGCATTGTATATTGATATCAGCTTAAACCACTGCTTCCCTCCACTCAGCCATTTATTGCAGTATTAGCCTGCCATGCTGCAACATGGTGATTATGGTGTGATTCATTGTAATATTTTCTAACGCTGAATTCCCATTGATTTCAGCAGGATTTGGGAAGAAAGGAGGGGAGTTTATAACTTAATTTCATGTGTGAATGTCCACACTGGGTCAGTTGGCCAGAGAGTGTGTGAGGAGGCCAGAGCTTGAGTCATTCCTTATGGTTTAAAAAGAAAGCAAATGCGGACCATATCTCGTGCTCCATTGAATTATTTTCTTCTTCATCAAGGTAAATAACGTATTGAGGTTCTTAGCAATAAGGCAGTTTTGCTTTATTTCAGTTTGATTCGTGTTTTGCTGTTCTTTTCTTGCCCGGTGATGTCAAACATCCTCTTCTCTTCTTGTGTTACTTCCGTGAAGTGCAGATGTGAAACCAAAACCTGAGATTGTAATTTTTCATTCACTGCTGCTCCTCACAGCAGTATTCATCACTTCAATTATTATCCTTTCAAGAATGAAGACTGAAGAGGCGCAGCAGCAGTGGTAATAACAGCCAAAAGGCAAAAATGCCTTGCTCTAATGCTGGGCAAGAGATAGTGGTGGGTTGGTCCTGGAGTTGGTCTTCTACTCCTTGCACGGGGCAATGCAACCCTCGTGCATGTGCAGGATGGACATACCATAGTCCAACATGGAGCAAACTGCAAAAGGTTCTTTGTTCTTCAGTGTGGTTTTATTTCCTTGGGATTAACCGTACTGCATTTCTGTTCATGCCATACCTGTGCAATGAATTTGGATCAAGTTGGTGCCTAGGGAAGTGCTGTTTCTCCATGAGAGACTCGAAGGCTCAGGAGGATCAGCCGATACCCCTGATCTTTAAGACATCGTGTTTTCTGAAGCTACGCTTTTTTGGCAGGTTAATAGCTTTAGATATATTAATTGCTTTTTTAACTACTGATATATTATCAGAGGATAGAAGATGCTTTGGGCTGGACTGGGGTGTGCAGAAAGGTCATCAGAATTGTTAGAAAATGCAATTCTTACATCCTAATGCCTGAAACTTCATTATGCGAGAAACCCCCTCACTGATTGCAGCAGGATGACTTGCCTGGCTGGCATGAAGGTGGCTTTATCTTAAGCTGCATTTTTTTGTACTCTTTAATAGAGTTCAGAATAGAAAAGTCTGAAAGAAGACAAGGAATTAAACAGTTGTCTCATTAAGCCTTCAGCATTTGCAAATAGTGCTTTGGTACAGGCTGGCTTCCCAGTGGTAACTGCTTGGTATCATTTTGGTCATTAAATTACGCACTAAACCTTTCACAAAGCTTTTCTTTAGTGTTTCTCCTTTTATCAACAGCTGTCACAGAAACTGGGTGTAATGCTTTCTCATCATACGGTAGCCCTCCAACACCTAAATTAAGAAGTGGAAAGTGGCAGTGGTTAATTGTGAACCTGGAGAAACTGTAGAACTTCCTCCTGAAACACATGCAGTGATCTTTGTGGCATGTGATGTATGTAAACCAAATCAGCCCTTAAATTCAGGGGTAGCTGAGCCTTTCCAGCTCAGCTCAACAATCGTTTTTGTTGGAGATAATCTATCATTTGAAAACCTTGTAAGTGGAAATTAGCACACAATAGCCTGCCCACAGTCCAAAGCAACACTGTGGCTTTTAGAAGTATACTGAATAGGCTCCTCTGAGAAAATGAATGGGCTTTTAACCATTGCAGTGATGAGAATCAATGGGTTTATCCTTGTGGCAGTGTCGTTTTCTTTATTCAGACAATTAAAAAAACGTTGCTGGGACCAAAGTGCAGTTAAAAGAAACAGTTCATGCTCCAGCAACTCTTCATTAATAAGTGCAGCTGGAATTGGTCTGTGAGGATGTGAGAGAATGGTAGTTACTGTTATGCTGATGTCCCACTGGTAAGGCTGGAGCACCCCAGCAAGGTATGCAGTTCTTGGGGACAGTGCCAAGGCACCACTGGGCACGTGATTAGTGCCATCACTGTTTGCATGGCTCTAGGTATGCTCAGCACGCAGGAATCATGCTGCAGCACAGCTGTTGGGAAGGCCAACATGAGGGACCTGCATGGGGTGAGGCAGTGAGATGCCTCAGCAGGAGCTAGCAAAGCATTCACTCTGGATATACAACCAGCTTCATAGCTGTCTCAGCATCAGGTGTGAAAGCAGTAAGCACAGAAAACGTTACTGCCTGGTGTTTCCATTCATAGCTGAGACATGCCTCTAGCATGACCATTAAGTAGACTGTGTGCAAGACAAGATAATTCCATCCAGGAATGACATGCAGTTTCTTGGTGCGTTTTACTTGGCTGCAGCCCATCTCTGTGTTCGTCCCCTGATTCTAGAGAAGAGCCCACGGCCACTGACAGCAGCAGCTCCTGCAGCCACAGCTCTCTACAGAACTTCCATTCTGCAGGCAGAGGTGAGGGAAGGGCTTTGGAGCATCACCTGCTGCCTTCGTGGAGGCATTTTAAGAGTTTTTATTCTGAGCTGTACAGCAAGCAGCAAAGTAATATACATAATAAGTAAAGAAATATTATGTACTTGAATTTTTAATTAAGTTTTATTTACGATGTTGTCATCCATTTTGAAACACTGAGAATAGCTCTACCTTTAATGCAGGAAGGATTTCCTTTATCTACATATTTTACAATAAAAAAGGAAAAGGAATATGGCTATTTTTACATTGTAAGTGCGTTTATGTCAAATATAAGCTAGATTTTATTTTTTAATGAAACTTAATTTAGCCTAGTTAAGAAGCCAATAACCATATTTCCTAATTCAGTTTATTAAAGTAATAAACACAGCTATTCCAGGAAATGAAAACATTTCTGAATATGAAATAGAGTTCTCTGCAGAAGATATTCAAGTGTGGATCTCTGACGTTTAGCAGTAAAACTGTATATTTGGGTATAAAACAGGCTTCTATATATCCATGTGTTCTGGGCATCATCCAGCCTGATTGATGTGTGTGCATAATGCAGATTCTCAGCACTTCTGAGAACTTGGTTTCTTGTTGTTGTTTTTTTTTTTTTGATGCTTAAGTTGAATTCAGATGTCTAATTTTAATCAGCGAGATGATCACATGTTTGTACCTTGTTTTTGAATGTGAAGATAGCTTCAGCTGCATTAAGGAGCCTGAAGTGACAGGACCGGAATTGATATTTAGTAATACACCAAACTATAAGAATACTGAAGTACAACACAGTTATTAAGAAATGCCATTAGTCAAAGGCAGCAGTGTTTGTTATTTATTGCTGAATGCCTGAAGCTTCAATTTAAAAAAAAAAAAAAAAAAGTGAAAAATACAAAAACAGATCCATTGCCGTCAGACTGATGTGGGAGTAACCGGGTTGGTTCTTGGCAGGCTCACATTATTTTATGTTGAATGTTTTGCTTCTTTTGTCTCTGGAGAAGTGCAGCCAGGTTTTGTCTGGGCTGGGGTCCCAGAGCTGCACTGCAGGAGGGCTCCATGCCGGCCCAGGAGTTGGATGCACTGCCTGACACAAGGGGAAATTACCCATTTAGTCCATAAGGATCTTAGGAGAAGGATTGTCGTTGAGCACAACCTTTTTGCGCCTATGAAAATGCTTGTTTAGAAACGTAGGAAGCTTTAGCAACCTTTTTTGTACATCAACACACAAATAAAGAAATGAATCTTAAAGCTATGGAGATTTCAAGAGTATTTATGGATAAATGAAGGATTTTGAGCATCGATCCAAAATCAGCCAGATCTATTTCCACCTCTCTTTCTAAGTATGTCAGTCTCCTTAGTCTATGAAGTTGCCCATTCTTTGTTAGGCTCTTGTAAAATTGTTCAGAAAAGTTAAAAAGTAATGGCAGTGTCAATGGATTCTCATATGTGCTCAGCAGAGATCCCGAGAGGTCACACACCTCTTGTGCTGCAGGACAGAAGCTCTGTGGGCACCTCAAAACCCATCACATCTTCTGGGTACTAAGGAAATCCTGATCTCCCTGTTATTTCTATGTATTGGGTATTTCTATCACTTCTTCTTGGGATTTTCTCAGAATATTGGTTGATTTCCCTTAAATAAGAGAAGAAAAGGCAATGAGCAGCTCTCTGTGAGGCAGCCAGTGCTGGGTGGTAGCTGGGTGGAAACCTTTTCATCTGCACTGACAAAAAAATATTTAGCAGAGCTATGGAGTCTACCAGGAGATACCGGTTATTTCCAGAGCCCAGTCAAAAACCAGTATGAATCTGCAGGCAATATTTAGAGTTTCAGCAACTTTCAATCGCCCTGTAGGCGGAGCAGATCTGTTGAGCATGCTTAACAGGAGCGCTCAGAGCAAAATGGGAGCAGAGGCAGCCAGGAGAAGCAGCCACTTGGTTCTGAGATGGCTCCCATAAAAAATTATCACTTAGCAGCAGCTGCTGAATGACACAGCACCACTGCCAAAGCACCCCTCTGCAGCACCTGCTCTCTGCAAAGTGCTGCTTTTGGCAGTGAGCTGGGAAGTGTGCTGCTCATCCCTGCAGCTCCTGCTATCAATTCCTCAGCGTGGGGAAGGTGTGTGCTGCTCACAGGGGCATTGCTTTGCCTTTGATTGTGCTGACCACAAAATATCACCTGGATCCCTTTGCAGTAATCTGTGTGCAAGCTGTGTCTGTGAGCTGTGGCTTTTAACCCAGAAACTTTCCTAAACCATACAGTGAGGTCACTCCTTGTTCGTACTTCAGAGCAATGGTTGCTGTGGTTTATGTTTTAAGAAAAAAAAAATCGAGATGCCATAATACATTTGAATAAAAGTGTTTATTTCCTGCTGGAATTTCACGCTGCTTGCGGATTTATGAATTGGATTTCCAAGGGATAGTACTGAGCTCAAAGCAATTTTCTAAGGGGCAGGCAGAAAGTCATTAGCAGTGCTTGGAAAAATAAATTCTTCCTATTCTGCATCAGTGAGATTTGCGATCCTCTTTACATATATTTTATTATGATTACTCACCAGTTATCTTTTTGGTACTATTAAAGCAATCTGGAAAAAAAAAAAAAAGTACTACATATTATGTGTACCACTTGTATTATACCAACCTGCTAAGTAGGAACACAGGAACACTGAAAGAGAAATAGAAGTGGGAACAGATCTCCTGGGTTGGCATATCCTGTCTCCTGCTAGCACATCGCCTAATTCCTCTCATAAACAGAAGTAATCTAAGCCTCTGTGTCCTGTTAAATTCGAAAGAAAAGTGTTATTCTAGTATATCTGGAGATGATTAAAGTAAGCCAATAATAAATGTAATTATAGTGAATTATAATAGATGACATGGAGATTTTATCCCTGCTTATCTTGAGGTTTTGGGGAAGAGTTTGTTTTGTTCTGTTTAGCTATCATTTGCTTCCTTGAGTATGTTTTGTTGAGGAAATAGAAATAACTTTAATCTTTTTCTCTTCTTTAGCCTCACGCAGGAGCAAGGCCATGGCAGTGTCAGTGCATGGTGTAGGTGCCCAGCAGTGTGTGCCAGTGGCCCACTGCACGAAGTGTCAGCCGATTCTCTACCAGCCTCACTGGGAACTTGTAAAGCTACTGCAATGTTTTCCATGTAAGTTTGTTATTTTAGGCCATATGAAAGTTAAAGTCTATTTTACTTCAAAATGAGCACCAATTCATCAGACCTATTTCTACTTCTGCTGCTACAGCATCCCTGTCGTATCTGAACAGTGACTGAAGTATGGAGTAACCAGTGTTACTCTGCTCTCTTAAATGGAGTGTGTCTGTCCTAGTGGCTTTGTGCAGCCCAGGAGTGCTCTTCCTTAAGCACACCTTCTGTGCATCTCCCCTCACTGCACTTGAAGTGCCTACACTGGGTGTCCAGTGGAAGATGAGCACATCGGTGTGTTCCAGCTGCACACTGAGTGCACTGGTGATGAAAACAGAGTGGTGTAGCAATTGGACAGATCAATATGCTGGGAAAAGAGTTACAACAGAGGTGCGACGATGGAAGGACTAGCACAATAGAGAGGTACTATGAAGGAAGGGAAGAATATTGCTCACCCGTATCAGAAGACTCCAGGTTCACAGGGGAAAGCTTCACCAAGGAAGGATCTCCAGAAAGAGATCCTTCCCCATTGTCAGTCAGTCCTTAAATGAGGTCTAAGAGGAGTGGAGTCTGGCTTCATCTGTGCTCTCTGGGCTGACCACGTCTTTTCCCCAGGTGCTCAATCAGTGGTTCAGGCCATGACTCAACATTCCCATACATGTGGTCAGCGGGTCCTCAGGACAAGTTTGCTCTGAGATCTCTTCCTGAGCTGTGCTTGCTGCCATAGGTAGCGACCCACATGTCAGATGCAGACAAAGATACTGTGTCCACTTGTTCTGTTCCAACAGCATCATCTTCAATTCTCATCTTACCATATAAATGAGTTCCTGTTTTCTCACGGAGCCTGAAAAATAGACATCTCACTACTGCACAGAGCAAATAAGATTTGCTGTTATGTATCTGAAGTGTGGGATTTATTTTAGGATACAACAAGGATTTCATCTAAAAATATTTTCCACAAAGTAGAGAGACGCAGCAGAAAAAGAAAGTTAATTCCTCATCGCCTCGCCTGCAGCATTTGTTTTCTTCCAGCAGAACCCAGTGGAATTTAACAGCACAGTGGCTGAAGAGCTCTTTCAAATATGGAGAGAGCAAAATAGCTCCTGTAGTGTTTTTTCCTGGCTTGTTTTAGCTGTTACTTTCTGGTTGAGACTGCCTGAAATGAGACTAATCAGCTATTCCTCCAGAGAGAAAGCAGGGCGACTGGAAATAAAAATAATAAATCATGGCATTTTACTATAAAGAAACAGTATACGTCAAGGGAGTGACTTTTACAACGTTATTTTGCTATCTTCAACAAAAACAAACTAGTGGAAGGAGAAGTTAATTCAAGTAGGATGTTCGTGGCAAATTTTCACACGAATACTGCCATGTCTGTGCGCACATCTTCCACTTCAAATTGAAATTAAAAGTTCAGTTTGAGGAAGGGCTTTATCTTTCTTTTGTCCTGTTTTCTGTACCTTAATTAAGGGAGATTATTTTTTCTTACACAGAAGAGCACTGCAATGGACATAGCTTATTATTAACAAATGGACATCTTTTGCTATGGAGAATTAGAGATAGCAGTCAAGTTAATTCCCATTTTAGTTCGCTGTGTACCAAAGCCTACATTTCATTTTAGATCAAGTTTTTTTTTTTCATTTGGATTTCTCTAAACGCAGCTCAGATGATTGAATACTCAATAATATGAATAATTTGGCTCCACCCTCTACTCAGCTGTAGAAGTTTTGGATAAGTGGTTTTCTTATGACTTACCCATATGACCAAAGCAAGAAAGCCACTGTCTCAAACACTGTTATTTCTCAGCCACTTGGTTCTAGGTCTTGGCATTTGCTATGCCTATGGATTCTGTATCACAGTGGAAACCAATATCCAGATGTTCAGCTTGGAAGAGGAGGAGCACAGAGCTTCCTAGAGGCAACTGATGGTGTGAGGAACATGCAGTGCTGCACTGTGGGGTTACACAAGCAGTGTGAGGTCATAAAACTGAAAGACTGGAGTACAGATTTCTGAAAGGTAACATGAATGCTAAATTCATTCATACCGGGTATAGCATCATCTCATGGCTTTTTGCAAATCTGATAAATTCTTCACAATCTGTCCCAAAATAGAAATAGCAATAGGAATCGAGGTTGTCAGCAAGATTTCTTGTAAGAATACCAACATTTTTTCTCCTGCAGGAAAATGTTTCTACAGCAAATTTAACTTTCCACTGCTATTGAGAAAAAAAAAGAAAAAGAAAAAGAAAAACATACATATATGTATATTTTACATATCACTGTAGAAGAAACTACTTCTCTTTTTTCTCACGTGTCCCCAGAATAGCTTACCCTTAAAGCAGCTGTTGCTGAATGATTCAAATCCAACTGCAGAAAGTATCAGGTGATTACGATTTCCTGAAAATGTGAGTTGAATTAAAAAGTTGTCATGCGACATTAACTCCAGTTGCTGAATATCATTTAAAAAATAAGTTTCTAATCAGCAAAATGCTCAAACACGTATCAACACATGAATAATTCTGTTAGTTTCAGTAAGGAAACTAATTAGGGATCCCCAAGTCCGCACTTTAACAAGGCGAAGCGGTAGTGGTCATTACTGTGTTGTTATTACTTAACTGAGTTACAAATATTCCTCTGGTTACCCTCTGGAGGAGATGGGTGAATGCCAGATGCACGTTACATTAGCCTAAAATGAGATCCACTGATCCACGCTGCTCAAAGAAATGAGATTGGTTACCCATAACCACTGGGTGTGCTTGAGGCCATGAGTGTCTGAAAAAAAGCACCGCCTTGCTGACGTTCCATCTCCATAGAAGTCAAATAGAAGTCAAATTTCACTTCTGTCACCTTCCTGTGCTGCTGTGATGCTCTGTCCTGGATGCTCCTTCCCTACTGTGCCAAGCAGCCCACCCGCTGAGCATTGCACAGCAGGATGGGTCCGTGCTGCAATACGTGTCGCCTGCAGCCGTGCTCCTCTGCTGCAATTATTCAGCCAGCGTGATGACACGCCTTTGAGTCAAACACTAATTATGTGAGCGGTGTGTTTTGTTCCAGACTTTGTAGTACCCAGCTTCAGAGTTTGTCAGGACCAAAGCAGCTGTGCGAATGCGTCGTCGTTCCTGATTAGGCACTTCTGATGTCGGAAGAGCATTCAGACTCCTAATCTGGAGAAACTCAGGTAAAGTGAAGCGATGGAAGTTTGTTAATATATTTAAATGAAATGCAGGATAAATTTCCCAGCTGGAAAGAAGAATCAAACAACTTCTTTTTGATAGCATTATGAAAAATACTTTATGTTCCTTTTCCAGCAGCTACCTTTTAATTGCAAACAATTCAACACAGTTGTTCACATCAAAAACGATTTAGGATTGTTCTTGAATCTAATAAAATGAGTGAAAATGTTGCGTTTTTACTGCTGGAGCTCCAATTTTAAGCTGTTTTAATCATTTGATTATTAACGATTATTAACCTTGACGTAAAAAGTGACAGGAGCTTTTAATTGCTTAATAGCTCAGAGGAATGCTGGCTTTTGAATGGAGTTCATAAATGTGGCTTAAAATTGATATACATGATGTTCAGACCAGTCAGTGCAATATCCTTGAAGGATAAGGAAAAATAGCTTAAATTGGAGGATTCTCTGTAGAAATGAAATTTTGCTTAGGATTGTTTGTGTTATCACACCTCTAGATGTGTTGCTTTTTACAGATGATATATTCCAGAATGATGCTTAATTATTTTGGCGTTCTGTTCTATCAGAGGACACAGGGAAGCCTTAGAAAAAAAGCATACATATGCACGTGTGTGTGTGTGTACGTGTGTGTGCAGTCAGAACTCTAAGTCAAGAAGAAAGAACATTATGCATCTATATGCAGCTAAATTATGCATCCTCTGTATTGTTTGTGGATGTTACTGCTGTCAGTCCCACGGAGCTGGCAGCACGCTCATTGGGGAGGCACTTTATTTTATGTGTCTCTCTCTTTGCTTTATGACAGAAGTGATTTTATGCACGTACTGTTTGCAGCTTCTTCCCTTTGGCACTTTCCACTGGTAAAATGGACCACATTCCTTGTAGTCCAGCTGCTGCTTGTACTGAATTCACAACATTCATCCCCATTTATCTCTTCTCCCTAAGTTCTACAGAATACAACTTTCTGGGATGGCTTTTATTATCCTCATGGTGATCATGTTGTTCTCTCCAGCCTTGTGCATTCATTTCATGTCACATCTTTCAAGGCTCCTTCTGGTGTTGAACCAGTCGATGGTTGTAATGTTTGAATAATAAACGTCATTTGTCAGTTCAAGTAAATAACTCCATCTCTATTTTTTCTTGTTACCGTCCTTTTGCTCAGCCTAATGATCTTGATCTTTATAACTTTGTCAACAAATGGAGTGGCCAAACAGCCTCTCACTGTAATACATTTCTCTGAAGAGAGCTGTGCTTTGTGCGTTTGCTTCCCACTTGGTTCTATTTGTTACAGTGCACTCTCAGTCTTTTATTCAGTATCAGTTGCAGCAATATAACAAATAGTTCTGCTTCATCCCTTTTTTTTTTTTCCTAATACATGATCTATTGAAAACAAGTCACAACGGTAACATACATACAGCCCCTTAATTTTCCTTTTGACATACTGGTAGTGGCCTATTTTCTTTTTCACTGAAAACATCTTTGACCTTCATTTGCTAAAAACTTCTATTCCTTTTTGTAATTTACTGGGTTTGACTCAATCTAAATTTTCAATCTCTTTTTAGGTGTATATGCACATATATACACATACTCATATTTATCTGTGTGTACACACAGGGAATTTTGCATCGTTGTGTCAGCAAGATCCTGCACTTCATCATCTGTCCAAGAAGAGGACAGCAAAGCTGAGCAAGGTCAGAGAACTGAGCCATCCAAGGAAGGTCCTTGCAGGTCTGCAGAGACACAGATGAAGCTGGACCAACAAGCAAGGCAGTCGCTCTGTAGGTTCATGCTGAAGAAGACCCAGGAAGGTGTAAGTCATTGCATGGTGTAAGTCATTCATGTTTCAAATCATCATTAGCCATGTCTGTGTTGGCCTAGTAAAAAAGAATAAATTCTAGGATTTGGTAGACAAATTCTTTGTTTCAAATTCTGTCATTTCATTCTATTTTATCCTTGCAAAATTGTCAGCTTAGAGCTTATAAATGAGTATGTAAACTTGTGATGCTGTGTAATGGGGTGCCAGGAGAAAAAGCTGAGGCAGCCAATGGAGATTTTAGAGAAGCAGGAACGTGAGAACAGTAGTGTTCATTTTCCACCCTTAGGAAAACACAAATATATTATTCTATGGGTTGTAAAGGTTGAATAATGCCACTTCCCCTCTCCAAAGCGTTCAGGAAATGAGCCTGTGGAAGTCAATGGATGTTTTGCCACTGCCTTCCTTGATTGGGCCCCAGATAAATCGTGATTCATGGAGCCACTTACATGGTAAATGTGAAAAATGAAAATGACCTATCCATTAACTTAATCATCATTCCATCCCTTCTCTAAGGCAAATAAAGTGTTAGATGGAGGCAGATGTTGTTGTAATTGAGGTCTTTTTTCTTATTTGAAGAGACCAATTTCTAAAGGTCATTGATGGAACTTGATGGAAATAAGCCTTTAAAGTGTGAATATTGATGGCTGAATAAAGTGAGTCTTTCAGGAGGAAGACTGCAAAAAACCATAAGTATTTTTTAAAAAATTATGGGTCAAATTCTTCCACTCAGGGCACTGTAAATCTGAAGTCATCTGAAGAAATCATTGACTTCTGTGTAAATGAGGGCACAGCCTTCTTCAGCGGAATGAACTTAAGATTTTTATTCTCATAGAGGAGAACAGAACAAAATTTACTCTGATTTTGTCACAGCCCTGACGGAAGGGGAGTGATTATGACTGTCAGACATCCTTAAGGAAGTTCCTTTATTCTCCCCTTGGATGTGCCTTGCTTCAGTAACCCATGTTGTGCCTGGCAGGCACGTGCCCCAGCACAGCTGCAGTTCAGAAGCATCTTTAGACAGTATCTTTAATGTTCTTCTAGAAAAACAATTAGGCAGAGCTGAGCTTCAGTTTTAAATTTGAGGAGAGACTGTGTCTTCAAAGGTATTGAAGAATACAGATCTCAAAATAAGTATATTGTCTGTCATTCCAGTAACATTCCTGTAGAAGAGAAATTCTACCACAGAAATAATAGTAATCTGTAGCTCTCATGCATTTATTTTGTAGTTTTGCTGCTTCTATTAGACATTTATAATATTTTGATTTATTTTATATGCACATAATTGATAAGTACTTATGTAAATAACATGTAAATTTAAAAAGATAAAGACATTATCTTAGCAAAATCTACAGATTTGTAGAACAAATGTTTATGGCTGCTAGAAACTTTGGATGGATGTCATTTTTAATGCTATTCTGACACAGTCTTAACTGTCATAGCACAAACAGCCCTACTAAAATTCATCTTCTTTGGGCAGCTGCTCTGGTGTGATACCTAGCAGATAAAAGAAATCAAGGAGAAGATGCAGGATAGCCTGAAATACAGGAATGAGATATAAAACATCACAAGTAACAGTTTCTCTTTCAGTCAAAAAATAAGAGGGGGAGGTCAAACAAGTTCATCCTTCTGAGAATAACACATAGCTCAACTAGGCAGCCCCTCTCCAGGCAAATGGAAGATAAACTTACCGATTTCCGAGGAAAAAAAAGAATGGATCGATGATGAGAATTATGCTGCATGATAGCAAGCTCTAGTGCCATGGAAATGGAGAGCAGAGCAATAGAGATGTTTTGAGTGGGAAAAACAGGGGGAAGCTGGCAGGAGAAGGGATTGTCACCATGACAAGGGGTGACAGCTGGGAGGATGCAAATGCAGCTTGGCCTGCCTGAGAAATGCACAGTCAGAATTAGCTAGGCAGGAGATGTGCACAAAAGAACAAGATTGCAGAGGAAATGAAGCGTGTCAGGGATTAGAGATAGTCCAGCAAGCAAAACAAATGCAGATGAAGTTAAACAAACAAACACAACAGAACTTTACAGGTGTGCATAGCGTTCAATGTGTTTGTATGGCAGAAAAAAAATATGGAATTGGCTTTAACTGATTTTTGGGAACTCCTCAAAGACAAACATAAGTAATCGTTTTTAATAACACTTACTACAGGATACTGCAACCTGACTGGTTTGATTCTTAGAGGAATTGCTGACCTTTCAAGTAGCTGCAATCAACTCCCAAGGCTTTATATAATGCAGCAGTAAGTAGCAGTGACTACTTCTTTATTAGCACTCCTGAGTCCCCCCATTACCATAATATCTACACTTCACATAGCTACTAATTCCACTTGTATTACTGCTATACAAGAAACTATGCAGCACTTGTGTTGGGCTTTCTGCAAGTTAAAAAGTGCAAAGTAAAATCCTCCATCATTTCTGGGTAACAACCGCTTTGCAGAAGTTCAGTTTTTCTAATCGTAAATGCCATTTCTAAGGTAAATATGCTCTTGTGTTAGATGAATAAATAATGTTTACATAATTTGTAGAATTAAGTAAAAATGATTTTACTAAATGATGTTTTGGAAGACTTTTACATCCAACTACCTCCTGAAGTGGTGGCTTTTCGGTAGTCTGCACTGCATAGGCTTGTCTTTTTCCTCCCATGTGTGTAAAAGAAAGATTCTGTAAAACATGTAATGCCTTCCAGAAGCTGTAAGCACTTCTGAATACAGGGCCATCAACAAATACACATGCACATTAATGCAGTCTGCTGTGCTAACTTTTCGGTATGAGATGTTTGGTCCTAGCAAGGTGGGCAACAAGGATCGGAAGTCTCTATCTTGCTTTTAATGCTTGTTTTGAAATATCCCTGAAATCATTCTCTCTGGCTTTAAAAATCTATTTGGTCAAGTTTTCCCAAAGCTGCATAGAAGGTCATTTCACGAGGCTTTAAGTTGCTGTGTATTTTCTCAGTTGGGCACCAGCCATTACTCTAAAATGAGGACGCTTATTTGGCTGTGCCTAAGGTTTTCATGGCTTCAGTTACCATCTTCGGAATGAATACCTGCTGACAAAACTAACAGGCTCCTGCAAAAAGGTTCATCTTTAGTACATCCATCAAGCTTTCAAGCAGGATCTGTTCAAAGAGCACTTTCAAAATCCCTACATTTTTGCAGTTCATAGGAAATTTGATTCTTCTTGCACAAAGTGATCTTTTGCCCGTTGTGTGCACAAATTTCTTTATGTTGTAGCTGGAAGATATTTTTCAAGCTTGTCTGGAGTCCAATATATGGGAAAGTCAAAGCGTAACAGAAAATTAGATTCGAGGGCAGATTTAGTACTGTCATAATTTTAATCTGGTCATAGTTGAAAGCTCGTCATTACTTAAAAGAAAAAAAAAATAATAAAAAGTATTATTTGATTTGATCTTTCTGCAACCAGAAAGAGTGCATTTTGGTCACGATTTTGGCATATAATGACCAAAACTTGCACAGAATTCATGCAGCAACACTCCAGTTAGTAGAGGAGCAAGAAGTGGCAGCCGGCAAACATTTGTTGATTTATTAGAACATCACTAAAACTGCTTTTTAGGCACCTGCAAGTATTGGCAATATGGTTTTACTACAATTCTGAATATATCTGTTTCAATTCAGACCATGTAGTGAACACATATGACTTGGTGTAGAAGTGCCTGGGTTATAGCTCAAATGATATCTGCTGTTTGAACAGAATTTGTATAGTCTCCAAAGCCTGTGAAGCATGACTTGTCTTTATTATTATTATCAGCCTTTATTGCTGGACATTTTCCACTGACACGTTTATATAAATGCAAATACAAAAATGTGAAGTGTTTAACCTTCTATTCAATGCCCGTGATTCACTTAGCGTGTGCAAAAATCCTGAGAGTTGTCCATTATGTCCTCAACTCTTCCAAATTTCCCTTCCTGTCCTTCACACCTAAGCCATCTGTTTGTCATTTCTTGGCACCCTCCATACCTCTTTCACAAACAAACCATCTGCTCAGTGCCTTTAAACTTCTATTTACCATACATACTCTTTTATCTATTTTACAATTCTTTGCATATGTCAAAATTTTAATTACACAGTCACATATTAGGATGGCGTCAGCTTAAGGGCTTTTTCTAACAAGTGTCTGTGATGGGCTAGAAGGCATTTGAAATGTGTTGTATCACTCGCTGATATATGATATTTATGAAAAGTGCAACAAATTTTGAAGTGAAGAAGCAGATGATGCATGAAGTCAGTAATTGTTCCAAGACACCCCCAAGTGATTGATGTCTACATAACTCCGTAAATGCTACTGCTTTATTAAAATACAATAACAATATTAATTTATATGAAAATTCAGTTTGGCTAACAACTAATGCATTTAAATTTCATATAATCTAATGCAGTCCGAACTCCTGTTAGGTTGGAAAGAAGGAGAAGCTTTTTACTAGAAATTTACTACATACCTCAGGTCTTACAAAATGTAAGAAGATACGAGAGATTTTTATAAATGCTACAAATATGATTAAGACATTTTGAAGAAAGAGAGCAAAACTGATTTTCCTAAATGCAAAACAGCTAAGAAAATTAAAAAGTAACAGTCATGGTACAAGCACTGTACATACATAATGCATACAGACATCCACAGTGTTTGTTCATTACATTCAGATGGGGTTTCATTCACCCAGAGGAAACACTTTTCATCCAAACTCCTGCAGAATGTTACCTGCTCTTTCAGGGCGAGTTTGCTTTGTTATACCATTTTAGGATGGTGCGTAGTTTGTGTGATGGTCGGGACAAGATGAAGTTTTAGAAGAGAAAGAACTGGCAGATCTCTTGCCACATGATCTGCAGTATAAGAGAAAGAGGAATTATGGAGCATTAGAGGAGTGAGATTCCCTTTTGCTGGACTTCAAGGGTTTTGCCTGCATCTATCCTGTCTCCTAAGTCATGAGGGTTGTTCAACTTGTGAAAGGGAAGCATTTACAGCAACGCAAAGTACATCGGTTGGGAAGCGTTTGGAAAAACAACAATCTTGAGATAGATGAACAGGTTCAGCACTAGTAGAGTAAGGGCTTCCACTGAAGCACGTGTGATATGAGTCTGGTTGCACCAGGGCTGAATGCAGTTGAAGGGGTGAATTGAGAGTTACCCTGGCTCGCTTGCAATGGCTGCAGTCGGCTTTTTACATGACCAAGATATGCCATGGAGACCTTTGCTTTCCCATCTGCTTGCAGGGAGGACTGAGAGCTACATAGAAGTCCTACAGAGTAGATCCTAATCAAAATAACATTAAATACAGAGACACTTCCCTGTATCTAAATGAAAAAGAAAAAAAAATTGAAACAGCTTAATTTACTGTAAGTACAATTCTAGGAAACAGTTGTTGAAATTCAGCTGCTTATGGCAGCTACATCTCTAACTGAGCAAAGAACCACTCCAAGCCACTTGACAGTAAATTGATCTGTGTATGTATTGCAGGTGGCTTCTCCAGAGCAGACATGCATACAAGCATGTCTGAAAACCAACAGAAGACCAGAGGGTTCATAAAGATGACTTTTCCACAGACATTACAGATGCAATGCTAGAGTTAAGTCAGTACCCAAATAAACCTGATTCAGCCTTAAATCATCCCCTCCTTAGGACTCCATTGATAGATATACACATGACCCATAGACCATTTTGTGTATCATTTCCTTCAGGACAGCTGAGAGATGGAATCCCGTAGAGGATGTCAATGACAACTAAATCCCAACAGGGCAATTGCATCTCTTTCCTTGTGTTTTATCCCTTGGCACTTCACTATGCTCATTGTGGTACCGAACACCCCAGTACTTCTGAGAGCAGGGGTGGCTGTTGTTGTGTGAGATAAACCACATATTTGATACTTCCTTGCCTCTTAGTTCTGTGTGCTGAGTGGTGTGTTTCTTTGTGAAATTTTATTAGCTTGACTAGAGTGAGCAGCTGTCCTAAGTCTAAAGTTGCACAGTGTTGGACTGATACCAAAAGAGCTATTCTAAGCATGTAAATGGGGGAGACAATCCCACCTTCTTTTTTAATCAATTAAGGTAAATAACTAAAGCTTGGAAGAGCTCTAAAGGAGCCACTATACTTTATATGTGAATTATCCCCCTCAGCTTTTAATTATGCCTGTCTATTTAATAACGTAGCTTTAGATATCATAGACATAACCTGGTAGAAATTTGAATATCTCCATCTAATACTATTGTGTGCATATTTGCAATGATGGCTTCTTTACAGAAATTAAAGAATCCTAGTTCCTCATTATACTTTTAAAAAATCTTTAAAAGATTGGCTGTCATGATCCCTCAATTTACCATCTGATGTTCTGCTTCCTAACCAGGGCTGCACAAATTGATGGGAACGGATTTCAGTCATCTTCAGGCAAGCAATTTCTCTCCTCCACCTATTCAAAGAGTAGGGATTATACTCATAAAGCAGATCAATCAATACTACCTGACTTAATACCCTATTTTCAGTTGCTTTCAGATCCTCAAATTTAATCATGCAGCCTGAAGATTCAGCTGCTTTGTTTTGGAGAAATTTCAATTGAAAAAAAAAAAAAAAGAAAGAAAAAGAAAAAGAAAGCTATTCATTTTGGAAATGGGATTAAGGAAGAAAAAAGATATCATATTCTTTACATAAAAGTTCTTATAAATTTTCAGCTGAAATGCTTTAATGTTTCTTTGACTTAAATGAGTGGCTTGAAATGCCTTTTTATGTTCTGCAGAAGTTGATAAAGGATACTAGACAACAAAATGTATTTCTTTCAATATGGAATTGTCCAAGTTACAGATCTGAATAGAGAAAACTCATTTGATAATAACTCTTTCTTGGATGTCTACATTGGTTAAATCAATGCTTTCTGTACCAGTAAAACAAGAGCTTAGAATCGATTGATCTATATTTTCTCACCAAATATGACATAAAAATATGAACTTCTGTGATATATCTATTCTTTTCTTATTGCATATATACAATGGATTCATACATATTTTATGAAAACTTTTCACCAAGAGCTCTTGCAGTCCTATAAAAATGCCTGCTTGTTGTGATTTTTGAGACACAGGAAGATTGATATCTGGAAGGATGATGGACTTAAAAAATAACTTTGGATTTTCTGACCTGCTTCATTACTGTGCCATGCTGTAAAATCAGGGAGGATTGGAAGTGCATCAGGTGAATGTCTCAGAGACATTTAAAGCCCAGCTCTTTGATTAGCTGTCAAAACTTGTTGGAGGAACCATCTCCAAACAGGAACCCAGCCCTCCAAACCTGGTCAGAGAGGGTGTCAGCCTCCTCAGCTTAAAAACAAAGGATAAATCTGTGCTCTGAAAGTACCTGTTTCTTGCTTCTTGACTGTTCCTATCATAATTAAATCATTTTCCTGCTTTCCAGCGCTCTGTGATCAGAGGGAAGCACTTGCATCATTTGTTATTAATGTTTTTTCCATCCATTCTAGTTGCTACAATAGCTGCATCATCAAGAGGTTTGAAGTTTGAACAATTAGATCGTGATTTTCTTTAAGCATGCACAAGACATCACAAAAATCCAGCTGTGTGAACAAAGTAAAGCATCATCTTTGAGAGCAAATGCTGTTTGCAATCTTACAATTTGCAGACTAAAAATTAAATGACTATTTTTATCCTGCCTTTTCTGCCAGACACTAACTAAATTTGTCACAGTAAGCATGCTTAGGATTAAAATTTTATTTATTTATTTATTTTTTAAGGCAAAATAAAATACGGTGCATAAAGTTTTCATAGCTACGTTAGACTGTGGAAGACATCCTGGCCCAGATTCCAACTCCTACCATCTCAAGTTCTGCTGCTTAGAGCTCCCAACCTCAGTCCTGGTGACAGGTATAGATCCACCGTGGCAACCTGGCTCATGGTCTGGACCACCAAAGTCAGGTGCAGAGGGATTCTTAAGGGATGGAAAAGTGTGTGAGAGAGAGACTGGGAGAACCTCTGTGGGAAAGGAATCGCCCAATGGTGGACATCACCCACAGGTTAGTGGGGATGGTCATCAGCCTGGGAGCGGGACGTGGTCTTGACAGGGAATGAGTTAATTCAGTGTTTGATGTAAAAGGTTTCTGTTGGTGTATTTTGTGTGTTTGAAAGGATAGCTTAAGGTCTTTTTTTTTTTTTTTTAATTTCCATTGGATTAATCTTGCATTTCTGTGTGTTGTCTTCCATTCCCTTCTTAGCATGCACCATATACAAGCTAGGATTTTTAAGGTAAGAGGAAAAGCAGGAATATTTTAATAACTACTGTTTTCTGAGTCCCTCGGTAGGCTACTTTCCAAGGAGGTTACCCACCAGCTTTCAGTGAGATTCTAATCTTGTTCTCTTGAATTGAAGAGAATCCTGTGGTTTTCAGTAGACTAGACAATATTGAACGCCAATTTTTAACTAGTTTGTCAAATATCTCATTGCTGTTCACTATCTGAGATGTTCCTTGGGTTACTGTGAAAGGCCTTGGACACCTTTAGTATTACAAATTCAACAGATTTATGGTATTTTGGTGTACTTACAAGAACATAGAAAAGTAATCATGTTTGCACCATAGCATTTGCCTGTGACTAAAGGAAATTAAGCAAAATGGAGTCTTGTCTTGTGTACTCCAGTAGGTACAGCCGAATCCTTGAAAACTGCTATATGTCAGTGAAATTAATTTTGTGGGATCTGTAGCCACAACTGCTAAGAGTTCCAACTCTAGCTGTAGTAAGGGGAAAAGTAATCAGTTTATGATGTTGTTTCTCAAAGGTAAGAGTGAGATATTTTAATGCAATCCAGAAAGATGCACCAACCTACAGCAGCCAGTGAGACATCAGCTCCACCTACAGCAAAGGCTGTTCCATAGCTCTCACAGAAACACATCAAACAGGTCCAAATCATTGGCACTTGCAGTAGTTCCTCTTGCTCAGGAAGATTACCTAACTACAAGGAGATAGAGGCAGTGGATTAAAGAGGCCTGCAGGGAATTACTCAGCCCTATGCAACTTCATACGGAGGAATTTTTAACAGTAGAGGCAAATAACTATTAGAAAGTACTTTATTATGTAAAATATGAAAATCAAATTGACGTATCTTCTTCCTGAAGCAATCGGGATTTTTCACATTTCTATTATGAACTGAAAACAAGACGTGCAGCCTGCCCAGCAGCATCCTGAGCCTCAAATACCTTAGTATCTCAAGTGCTGAGTGCGATCTGTGGTACCAGCTATGCTGGGGAAGGTAAGAAATTTTCCATAAAAGATTCCCAGTGTCAATTAAAAATTCTGCATTTGCTTCTTAGTTTATCTGAAACTGAAGAAGGCGGCTCTCTCCTGCAGTCAAAACATGTCATCTGCATATTCTCACACAGAAAGCAGTGGAGGTTCTAAAGCCTATCTTAGAGTGTGTTTGATTTCCTGGCTGCCTTATTTGTTTACAACAATGCTCTTAAAATTGTCTCTACCATCTGTGTGGTTTCTAGTTGTTTGAATGAGAATGAGATATTAAAATGCCATCCAGATGTCTCGTTGCATATCAGCATTAACATATTATGCAAATTGTCACAAGGATAGGTTTTTTCCTTCTTAAACAAAACAATATTTTTAGATGGAATGGAGAGAAATAAATCTGTGAAGGATGACAAGGGAGAAAATGCGCTGAGCATATTCAGCTGAACTTTTCAATCATTTTTTATGAAAGGGTTAGGTACAAAGTGTCCTTAGTTTTTTTTTTTACCATAAATCTGTAGAAGAACAATTGGGTGAAAACACAATAATAAACCAACAAAGTATCTCTAAACCCAAATATCTCAGAAAATGAATTCAACAAAGTGAAATACAAAACTTGCCTCTGTGTATTTATCTCACAAGAACAGGACTTTGTGAAGAATGATAACAAATATCTGCTGGCTACTAAGCATCCAATCTAAAGAAACCTTTGTCTCTTTTATTCTGCAGATATTTACATTTGGAGATAAGTCCACAGAATCAACAGTGCAAGGCCAGACCTGTGCCCTCATTGTTCTCAGAAATAAGAAGAGATGTCTGGAAATTAAAACAAGTGTCTGAGATTATACTGTTTTCTTGCATCTTGATTCTTACAGCTAAGAACAAACGTGTTGTTGCCTGTGTTTTCCTTAGAACCACAGAACGGCTTGAGTTGGAAGGGATCTCAATGATCATCCTGTTCCACTCCCACACCATCGGCAGGATTGCCAACTTATTCAGGTATTTTTATGGACACAGGGCAGCATATGGTTGGTCTATAATTCCTCATCATTTTTTAAACATATTGCTGTTTTATTGTTCTTTTTGGTTCTTGTTGTTCTTATTTTGTCTGCTACCAGTAGCATATAATCTTCACAAAGAGAGTGTATTGTGTGTATGCTGGGGGCTTAATCCACAGAGAAATGGAGAAGAAAGGATTGAACCTGAGCTGCTGCTACTGCTGTGCAAGGACAGCAGTCCAGTATGCAGCAGATCAATGATAACACAAAAATTGGTTATTAATAAGTAGGCTGAGAGTCCTGTAGCACCAAGTGCTATATACATTATAGCAGAATATATGCACTATCCCACTCTGAGAGTGATGAAGAGACTTGTAATGATCATTTTCAAATGTCAATCTAATGTCAGAAGAGAGTGGAAAAAAAAAAAGGAGAAGAAATGTAACTGTACATTTTAGTTCATTCATTAAAGCAGGAATCCCAGCCTGGTTGAAAAAGCGATTGCTGTTCAGAGGATAGCTAACTATTCAGAGAATAAATCTGTTTGCAGATTATTAACTACAAAGTAAAAGCCTATTTGCTGTGTATGAACAATAGCTGCTTTTTATATTGTTGTGTTTGGACTTTCTGCAGCTAGAGATACAAACATTTGTAAACAATCCGTGCATACATCTTCATTCAGAGTTCCTGAGAGTTACGAAGTGATGCCAAGAGGATAATCAATCAGCTGCCATTTTTTAAGGCTGCTTTTTGCTTGGCATGCAGAGAGTTTTAGCGCTGCTTCTAAAAGCAACAAGGTTTTGTCTGTTGTGCTGCAGGAACTGGAAAACATGAGCTCATTCCAGGTTTCCAGGCATACACGTGGAAGTTTTAATTCATGCTTTCGCCAAGTGGAAAGAATGAATGACTCCTATGATTCATTGTCATCACTCTTCCACTTTCCTCTTCCTGTGCTGGTCAGCCTGGATTTAAGTGGGCATAAGCACCGGCTGTCCTCTCAAACACATATGCGAGTGTGTTTTAGCGTGGAGTATTTTGACACTTTCAAGAATGGCTAATTATGCACATGAGAGGTCTATTTCAAGGCCTTACGCAGAACATATTGATCTTCCATTGACTCTCGTTGCCCTTAATAGACTGGTGGGCAGTGGGGCTCTTTGTGGCTCATTTGATCTCTGCTACTTACCAGAAAGGCAATTTCTTTTCAAGTGGAGATCTAGACACATTTTCATTTTCTGTCTTCTCACCTTACCTCAGTAGTTGTTGTTTCTCCCCTTTGTTTGAACCTTCTACACAGAGTGCTTTGAGGGAAATAACAAAATTGCACTGATGGAAATAAAAGATTTGATGTAATCCTGAGCCATGTTTTAGCTAAACACAGGCAATTTGTCTGAGAGCAGTTCGATATTAGGATGAAAGTGTATGGCCTTTGTGTACATGAGATGGTATCATCTATCCTAAAAAGCTATGAAACTGTTAATTAGAGCAGATCAAGCCATAGCAGTAATTTTACTGGCATGCTAAGAAATAATTAATTTTTATTTCAGCCTCTGCCCTTCACAATGACTTTCCTCAAGTACTTGGTAAGTGAGCTTCAGTTGCACAAACTATTCTTAACACACTTTAGCTATGAATATTTTCTTTGAAGTAACTTCTTAAATGCTTTTCAGTTAGCATATGCAGAGGTAATGTGAGTCTCCTAATTTACAGTATGAGTTGTTTTTTGTACCTATTATCTGCAGATACAGTATCTGTTACTGTGTTCTCAAGCACCAATAGTCTTTGAAAGAAATACTTTTATATCTACTCAGAAATGTTTCACAGAGCAAAAGTGCTGAAATTAGATTAATGCATTATTAATGATGAGTGATTTGCTCAGCCCCATGAACAATAAAGGAGCGTTTTTAACCCGTTCAGTCAAAGGCCTGTGAAGGGAGGTGAAAGCCCATTGTGTTCCTCATCATCTTGGCATTATGGAAGAATGTCTGAATTAGTTCTTAGGCCTCAACTTCACAATTTGTCACGTGCCAGCTATCAATGAAGAGCTGGACCTGGATGGATGAGGAAACCACTGCAATATGCCATCGAGTTCAGGAGGGATGGTGCTGTAAAACTTAATCTCTGTTCTGAAGTGCAGTTGCCCAACTGATGCAGCTGTGCTCTGCAAGGTGCCCTGATAGGATCAGAGTCCTTGGACCAGGCTGACCAGTCTGAACCTCTCCTTTTTTAGCCATAATGTCTGTGCTCGCTGCTCAGGTTTTGCACAGCATGGCTTCTTAGAGAACATTCTTCTTCCCCCTTTAGCTGTCCTTATATATAGTTCTAGTAAAGACAGCGCAACTAGAGAAGAAATGCAGTGCAGAATGGAAAATGAATTCACCTTAGTCATACACCTCACTGGATAATTAATGGCATATCTTGCTGCCTGCATGCAAGGCTTCAAAACTGATTAGCTGGCAACTTTCACTGCTGTCCCACTGTATGAGAAAGTATGGCTATAAAAGAGAATTCAGCTTCACAGCGTCATATTCACTTAAATTTCATTGATAGTAAGAACATGAACAAGAAAATGTGAGGTACGGGGAAAAAAAGCATAAGAAAACAATTCATCAAACCTAAAAATAAAAAAGAACACAGAACAACCACCTACCAACCAATGTAAGAAATTGAGGTTGCAAGAGAAAACACTTCAATCCCACAAGAAGCAATTAGAAGATCTTGTGGAAATAGTGCATCAAGAAGATGAGTCTCCAGAGGAACAATCTGCTTTTCCTTATACATTTTTTTTTTATTATTGTTCACATGGAACTCATCTGACTGCATTTGAATGTTGCTTTCCCCTTTCTGGATGATTATCTGTCCTCTGCTGTGAGGAGGTATGAATAAGCAAAAGCTT
>JAOWBP010004220.1:16597796-16607947 GCA_028571105.1 Tragopan temminckii | reverse complement strand
AATCATAATATCATCCAGATTGGAAAAGACCTTCAAAAACAACAAGGGGAAATACTGTGGAAAAGTTCTAGTTCAGCTCACGACATTTGCTTACAGAAGTCTAGACATCAACTGATTGCAAAATACTCTGCTTTTGCACAAACGACCTAAAACTTTCTTTTCTAGCAGTAGCGTTTGGATTTATTGAATTTAAATCGAATATCAGATAAATTTCCAGCACTCACAGAAGTGCTTACACCCTAGTATTAGCTTCAGGTAAATACTTCAGCTCCAACAATTGCAATTCTCTCCTAAAACCAAGTCTGAATCTAAAGTTGACCAACCCCATTTTTTAGAGGAAACCACTGTCAAACCCCATAACAGGCTAGTTCTGATCACTGAATAGCATGAACTCGCTGTTAATTTCAAGCATAGGCTGGTCTGTTGTATAACAGCTCTTATTAAGGCAGACAAAGTCTATAACATAAATCAGAGATAAAACAAATAGCAATTAAATTTTGTTATGAGCTGTGAACAGTAAGATGTATTTCTGTTGTAGAACACAAGTTGGTGAATAAAGGCTCCGGTATGAAAAAGAAAACACTATATGTCAGCTTTTGATACGTGCCCATATATCTTTCACATAAACAGTGGTGGCTAATCTTGACTCAGAAAAGAATCTACAGCTGAGAAATGAAGAGTGTCAGGTTTGCAATGAGCTAATGTGGCGGAAGGTCAAGGCTGACAAATCAGCACCAGCCTAATGCCTTGAATATTTCCATTGCAGTGTTAGACTATGAAAGATAAATGAAGAAACTGTCAGCCATCTCCAGTCTAAACAATGGGACAATTTAAAGTGGAGGGAATCATAATGTGAAGCAATTTGTTTCATACTGTACAATCGTGATAAGGAAAGCCTCATTTTTTTCCTATCAAATTGGGGTGTAAAAAGGAGTTTCAGCTGAAAATTTTTCATTGGAATACAAGGCACATTTCAAGGTATCCTTAATGATCAGAGCCCAGTTTTAACCTCAGTGGTATAGCAGATGTGAGAAAACAATTTGTGTTTGGTCATGCAGCGGTCAGTGAAGTGCTGCCATTGGTATACTGCCCATTTGGAGGTGCAGGAGGAAGAGATGGGTGTTCACCTCATAAAGGATTCCGCCACATTGGGTCTTTAAGGTAACAAATTGAAGAATCAATACTTCACAGAGATTTACTGGTATTTGGTCCTTTGTTCTATCAATGGCATTGCGAGGGTCTCCACTATCAGCCATGCAAGTAGAGCACCCTGTGAGAAGAATGGTGAGGAAATGGGTTGTAACGTGTATGTTTCACTACATAAAAATGGTACAGTAACAGTTAGTATGTGTTAAGCCCACAAAGTGAAAGAAATTGAAACTTAAAACTCTCAGTGATCTGCTCTGTAACTTCACACTTCAGTTATGGGCTTTTATTTCAGCTCTTTCATGAGTCTCTGAGCTTACAATTCTCTTTCCCATTTTCCAGATTTTAATGAGTCTATCAAGACATTTGTATAGCGCTGAGAAGAAGGTTATGCAAAGTCTGAAGTAAATTCAAATTGGTTTTGAGTACAAGGCAATTTGGCTTAATATGCATCTCCCTCTACTCAAAAAGGCTCGTTACTACCACCTCACACTTCCAAACTCACAGTGGTTGTATTTAAATAAAACAAGTTCCTATTATCTTGTGCTGTTAATAATTCAAGGCCTGATCCTGTTGCCATTAATACCAATGGGAGCTCCAAAGGGAAGAGGTGTGAATGTGATACGTGTATCATCAGACACACACCAATAGATAGCTGAGGAGTTCAGAGAGCTGATAGTCTGCAGAAGCCTTACTTCGGGAAAACACAGTGAGTGTATCTTTTAAGGTATACTTTTATGGTTGTCGTTTTCTCAAACATAATTATTCCCCATGCACTATTTAATCCCAGTGACGCTGAAGAAACAATGTGTTGCACACACTGAGAGATGAATGGTTGGCCTCACCAGGTTTGTCAGCAGTGATGCTCAGATGCAAAGTTCCTGTTGGCATTTGGGATCCATCTCAGGTCTCTTCCTCTGGCACTAAGGCCAGCCTTGAACGTACTGCCTTCAGCAGCAGCTCTGTCCCCAGTTGGTGCACTTGGCATGGCTGCTGGAGGTATCCCAGCCTTTGGCATCCAGCAGAACTTGCTGGGACCACTCTCCTTTGAGAAGGGGCTGCTCTGCAGTTGTCTCTGCTGATTCTCCTCCATTGCTTTCAGGCTGAAATGGCGTTGTGAAGAAGTTCCACACTGACATCAAATTCACCAGTGAAACAGCATGAGTTGAAGCAACAACAACAAAAACGAAAACAAAAAGAGGAAGATTAAGGAGACTGCTCTAAAATTAGTCTGTGCTTTTAGGACGTGTCTCACAAAATGATTTTCAGATGAAGATGGTGTAAACCAACCAATGCTATTGACAGGTATTGACTTGATGTGTAAGGATTCAGCCCATGCATTTCACATCTCTCTCATTGGAGTTTAAGCCCTCTGAGGTTACAGAGAATAGTTTCTATAAAACTAAACCTAAGAGTGTATTATTTCTCAGAGGACAGAATTGTAACAGGCTTTTCCTGATGGCAAAAATCCAATTATTGCAGTAAAGGTTGTGCTCAGTCATTTCTTGCTTCATGTCAAAGCAGATTGTAAAATGAGGTGCATGGGAACTCTGCTGCTCTACCTTTACAGATACAACAGCTTACCTTGTACATTTTTGCTGTTGTTAGTAAGACAACAGAAGGAAAAACTGAAGGCTAATGCCATCAACTACCAGCCAAGAGTGTGATGCATAGATTTTTTGTGTTTCTCAACAACTGCAAAGAAAAGTTTAGCATAGATTATACCAAAAATATATTTTTCTTTGCTGACAGGTGTAAAGTTATCTTCACCTCTATTGAATTTTTCTTCTTTGATAGTAGTGTACATTAAACTACTACAAGTGCTGCTTCTATTTGCCTGACAGAGAAAAAGAAGAAACTCCACTCAAAACTAAAGGCTAAAGCAATTATTCCTAGTGTTATGTTTGGCTTCTGCGAAATGGAAGCCAGGCTTGCAAGGAAAGCTAACTTATATTTCTCAAGGATGTAAGAATGAAGATGTTGGTGTGTTTTCTGCACCTGTCAGTGGAAATGATATCCCATATTGCGGCCCTGGAACTCATGGCAGTCTAGCCTCAGAGCAAAGACCTCTTCTTTGAACAACTGCTCCCTGTTTTCCTAGCTGAGTGTCATTCGTTTAATGGTTCTATTTTATTTTATTTTCTGTTTTAGGTTTCCTTTCAGATATTATGAACATGCAGAAGAATAGCACTGCAAGCAATGCTCACTTGGTCTCGCTGTCCCTCCTGTCCACACCTGAAAAGCACAGCTTTTTGGGTCATGGGTAACATTACACATTTCAGCAGCCATTGCTTCTCTGTCATTAACACTGTACATAGCTATAAGGAGATGACTTGCATTCCTTGCTCAGCAGGAACTGGGCCCTGCAGCAGGACATGACTTGGTAGAACTGGTGCCCAGCAGAACTGTACACAGCAGAGAATTGGGGCTGTATCCCTATGCCACGAGTAAGCTGAAACACAGCCTAAAACCAGGGATTTCCCTGGGCAGCTCACTTTGACCTCCCTTGAGACAACCTAATTCCATTTCAGAAATCCTTCTGAGGCATTTGCTAAATAAGACTAAATCAAACAAACAAACCAGAAAGCCGCCACAGATTAATGCTGACCTGTGACATCCTGGTCTGAAATGATGCCAGATCCCTCTTCACATTTACCGGTATGAATGGGCTTTCTCTGTCAGATGGGAAAATTTAATTAAGAACAAAATACAGCCTTCTTCCTATTGATGGGATGAAGCAGCACTCATAAAGCAGCGAGGAAAAGGCTGGCAAATCCTGACACCAAATTTAGTTTTAACTTCTTCGCATTAAATATACATGTGGAAGAGTGACTGTGCAATATGAATAGCGTATTTGGAAAAGTGCTCAGCACTCACAAAGATGCATTACCTATTGATGGGGAAATGCTATACCCATCACTGAAAATGATGTCTCTCAGACTTTAAGTGAGCACCTGCATCCAGGTGAGATAGCATTAATTTGGGATTGTTCTGCTGAAGCTCGCTATGAGAGGTAAGTCCTTCACTGACGATTTGCTGTCTCCCAACAGTACAAACTGTATTTAGCTAGGAGTTCTGAAGAACCAACACTAGACAGAATGCCTACAGCATATACTTGGGGAAGGGAGGAGTGACCCCTTTCCAGATATTCAAAACATTTAAATTATTGCATTGCATCGATCAGGAAAGAGAAAGAAGGGCTGTCCGCAACGGTCCCAGCTTCATGCATTCACTGGGGTTAGCAATCCCAGTGAGCAAAGAATCAGATCCCTTTTCTATTTTGGGCCAAGTGTTCAGTAAACATCTAAATCATGCCTTCAGCAATAAGTTCCTCTCATTCAAAACTCTTCTAAGAACAGCACATTATCCAAATCTTAGGAAACGCTGCAGGAGATAGCCGTGTTTTCTATAATGCTCTTAGTAACACTACTACATAAAAGGCAATAGGAATATGGATGGCAGGAACCCAGTACTGTATGCAGGCTTGTGGTTGCTTATTCTTCCAAGCCTCAGATCAGGTTTATTTACCAGTCTTGCTGACAAGGGGTATAAAACATTTCTTAAACATGGCTGTGAACGCATAGTTAAAAGCTAAACAAAGTGCCACCTCCACTCGTGAGAAAAATGCATCTTTTGGAGGAAAATAAAACCAAAGGAAGTTGACAGGTTTATCTGAAAGTAAACCGTGATAAATAAAATAACCCCCGTGGAATATTCCACTAAACAGGTTTTCATATTCAGACTGCTTTAAATAGCGTGTAGGGTAAATTTGATATAGATGAGATTGCAGCCTCTATTTATTTGCATTGATACACACAGCAGCAACACAAAACCTCTGGAGTTCATAGAGGAGCCTGTAGCAAATTCGCAAATAACCGTATCTGCAGCAACAGTGCATGATGTTCCAGGGTAATATACTGGAAAAAGTTGTCACTTGTTTGGCAATTAACACTGATACAGGAGAAAAAAACGAACGAGAGGATATTAGCAGATTAATCTCAGTCCCCGTTAGATTGCGCTGAAGATGACAACACTTTCCCCCGACTGCTGTCGGATCAGTGCCCTCTGCTGCTCGCCGCCTGCATGAACGCTCCCAGCACAGCCAAAATAGGCAGCTTCTCATCTAAAGGGAGAAACTACCCACGTACAGGACCCTCGGCCACACGTAGCAGCGCTGCCCCGTGCTGACGAAGTACCCGGCCCCATACGAACAGCCCACACCACGGCACTTGGCCACTCACAGGGGAAGCAAACACAGCAGGTGAGTAAAACACACAGCCAAGCCCGTGGATGCAAAAATACACGAGCAAAAAACTTACGTGCAGATCTTCTTATGCTGACCAAAGTGTCGTATAAAATGCTGAACTCTGTCCTTCATAACTGTAATGGTACATGCGTTACAAGCTGATATCTTTGTTTAAATAATAACCAAAATGCCGATGTGGGACAGAACCTGAGAGAGTATCTGGGTGTCAGTGCATCCAGCAGTGCAGGAAGGAGAGTGCAGCCATGCCTGGGGATGATGGCACATGTAGGGTTGTACCCTCAACCAAGGGAATGCCAAAAAGGTGTAAAGCTGCAGGAAAGTAGTTAGGCTCCATCAGTTAAAAAAAAAAACTGAACTGTAGCTACAAGAAAACAGAACAGTTATGAAAAGAGGAAAAATCCAATAGCTGAGAAATCTGACAGCAACCCAAGCTAAGTGCTGCCTGCAGGAAGGAAGGGATTGTTCCACTGGAATAAAAAAATGCACGTAGCAGTTTTTGGAGGCCTATTGATACTATTTACATTTAATTCCTTCTTGTTGTCAGCCCAAACTTCCTGCTTATAGGAATCAATAGGATTCAGCCAACTTTGAAAACACCAAAGCCTTTCCCATCTGGGAGCCCAGAGGAGCACTGTGCACTGCATTACTGAGAGATAAACCCACTTTGCTGTTCACCATTCCTATATTGTACAGGAATTAGAAAAGAAGTGTGCTTTGGTACTCATTGTATGTGCCTATGCATGACCTCCTGCAGCAGCTGGCAGGGGCAGGCTGGCTGTTCCATGCTGGCAGGTGTCCCTGTGTCACCCCGTGTTCCGCAGCATCACACAGCCCTGCGGCAGCACGTCCTTCTCCATATGTCCATAGCATATTACAAGGGTCAAAGCAAGGTCCCTTGCATATGGGCTGCTGAATGTTTTTAGCTGTCCCTAGAGGCGCTCCGTCTCAAAACACAGCTCTGAGATGGAGGGTTGGCATTCGTGTTGCTCACACGCATTTTGTAGCGCTTTGCCACCGTTCTTCTCTCTGTGCTGTGAAAATACATGGCAGTGGGGTGTTCACGTTAGGGGGCAATGAGAGAAATCCCTAACCATTAGACTGAGAAGTGGAAATGAATAGCTGCTGAATCCTATACAAAAGCATAGAATGGCTTAGGTTGGAAGGGACCTTAAAGATCAATCTAGTTTCACTATCTAATAAAGCAGATATCTACAATAGAAATAGATCTATCATTTTAAAACTCGTTAAAGAGATGCTGGGATGGGGCAGGAAAGGTCCCCATCTCAGTGTCTGCGTCCCATTCAGCCCATCCTGCTGCTCACCTGGTGCATCTCAGCGCAAGGAGGGCTCACAAAAGTGCAGCTTAGTGGACAGATGGAGGCTGCAAACAGCAGATTTTGTGCTTGTGGACGCAATTGGGACCCCCCACGCCAGGGCTCCATGTGCTGTGGTTTGTTAGTGGCACGGCCCAAACAAGCACCAGCTCAGTTCTGGAGCACCACACCCAGACCATTTGTTGGGAAAGCTCAGGAAAACACAGGAAGTTACTTCCCACTGTGCTATTAGGTAGGACATACTATTTCATTGGGGTTTTTTTGCTCTTCCATGTTAATTGAGCTCTTGAATGTGCCACTTTCTCACAAATCTTTTCCCTTCCCTAAGTGAAATGTCAGTATTAGTGCTGATTCAGTGCCACTAATGTCTGCAAGCACAGAGCTAACATTTAAGCACAACGGTACTGCTGGCAAGGTACTACTTGGCAGAATGAGAGCAAAAAGTTTAGCAACTGTGGACCACCATAAGTAGCAGATGTTTTTAATGCCAGCTTCCCTCTAATTGTAAAGCAGTAGCAACAGCACAGCGTGAAAGGAGAATACCATAAATCTCTAACGTGGTGACTAGTCCATGAGCACATAAATTCTGCCACTTGTTAGCAGAATTGGCTGACAATCTGCATGCTCCACTTAAAAGAGCGTTGTGTGCAGCTCTGCTCGGCTCTCTGTTGATGGGCAGGGCGAGCTGGGGCTGGGCTGCAGCTCTTGCACCACTGCAATTGCAGGGGTCAGTGTGGAGCACAAGGATGAATCTTGCATACAGCAAAACCTTGGTGCCAAGCGTCTTTGCTCAGCGGTGGAGTATGAGCACACATAATTAAACATCTCTCATTTTCAGGCTGCGCTGGCAGTAATGGGCTTTTCCCCTCACTTGTAGATAATGCAGCCCATACTTGAACAGGCTGTAAGGGTCAATACTTTGAAAAGGTTTTCACCCCCACGAGCTTCATTTTGGCTTTGTGCCCTTCCTTCTAAACGCAGCCATGCGCTGTCTGTTTTCCTCTATGGCAGTGTAAAAATCTCAGTGCTTTCATCCCCTCCCTTAGAGGCAGCAGAGCTGAGTCAGCAGCCACTGCTCTACCCAGCTGCTAAACCTGTAAACATGTGCTCAGAGCCTCCAGTCCCATCTATCCGTGCTGCTTTCACTAAATAGCAGGGGTTAGACTACAAACGTAGTAATCGTGCCTTCGACCTGACCTGGAAAGCAATGTTTTATGAAACATTTATTCACTGTTCTGACATCTGGAGGGAGATACTTCATTTAGGTCACGGAAGTTTCTGGTTGGATCGTGCTGCCCATGCACCTTCTAACCCACAACTAGTTTTTAAAGTAGGGGAGGCCAGTTCTCAAGGCTTGGAAAACAAACTGCTATTCAGAAGGAAAGAAAATCCTGGATATTCATAAAAGTAAAATGAAAAAAGTATCCTCTTAAAAACTTGCGGAGGAATGCGAATTGGATTAATTGATCACTGAATTATTGATAGGGAAACCTGTTGGCAAGCTGGTTGCTAAGGGTGTACACAGATGGCCTTACACACCTGGCCACTTTTTTAAACAATTAGGGACAGGCTGCCAGCCAACTTAAAGCCAGGAAGCAGCATCCTAATCAGTACAGCTGAGTTGAGTTGCTCGGGCTACAGACATTGTTTGTCCAATTTCTTATATCCTTCATTATAAAATTAGAGAATATTGACTTGACATACGATGGCCAATGACACCGCAAGAAGTTTGCTCAGCTTTGTTCCTTGGTAGGCAGTGCACATCTCAGCCCCTATACGTGCTATCTGAAAACTGGAAGGGTATTTACAAAGGACAGAGCAAAAACTGCCAAAGAAGTCAAAACCCATACTTCTGCCTATTACAGTACTTCCCAAGACAGAATCCCCTGAAGGAAAAGGCTGTGAAAGCGGGAGCTGCTTCTCTCTCTGACAGAAAATGGATTGACAGATTCTGTATTTATTTTTAAAAAATGCCTAACTAAGCAGCATTAGTCACCCATCATCCATAGTCCTCTGTATAAGTGAGAGCGCATGAAGTTATAGTCTGCAGAGGAAGCAATTACAATACTAATTTCATCAAAATGATAACTAGGAAAAAAAAAATAATCAGCTAATTTAAGAAATTCCATTATTTTAGATCCCGATTATGAGAACTACTTCACAAACACCGAAAAACATCAGTCACCTATATAAGCTTTAAGTGAGCTCCCTGGAAGACACTACAGAGAGCGACCGCTGTGTAGGAAGGCATTGCAACAGTAATCAATGTGCAAGCCTTCAAGTCTGTTCAGCTGCAAGTTTGACCGTGAAATAGACAAGATCCCCAAGATGGGTGGGCTAGGCACGCAGGCAGCCCTTTTGTTTAGTTACCTCTACTGGCATCTTTGCACTGAAAGTCAAAGAGCTACACTTCAAGATCCCGATCTACTTGCCATGATCCTGTACTGTACAGCTGAGTGTTGCTCACAGCCTCAATGAAGCCCTGTGTGATCCTCACCTTGAAGGTTTCATGGATCCATACAGATCTTGGCTGGACTGGGCCACGGGGGGTCATCATTTTCCTTCTCATGGTCAGCCATGGTTTTTTTCTAGCAGTCTTGAAGATGTCCAAGGATGAAAGTTGTGCAGTTTTCTGAGCAGCTGGCTCCAGTGCTGCTAGGTGAAAACCTGGGAGGAAACTCCCCATCCCTTTTCAGAGTGCAGGCTTGAAAGAAATCTTGTAGCTCACCCCAGCTTTGAAAGAACGTGGAGGGCAAAGTCACAGCATGACAGTTAGAAGTCCCACAGGGCTCTGGCTGTCTCCTTATCTTCGCTCACTGCTGGCAAGGTGAGGCCAGTAACCTCTACACTCAGCTCTACTAAATTGTGCTACCACTTCTACACCAAGAGCTTATGCCCTAATTTAGATTTCAGGCCAAATTCTTCTGATGAAATGGCAACAATATAATGATTGTCCGGTCAGTTCATTCAATAATGAAATCCAACTGTATGCCAAGAACATTTCCCTTAAGAGCTATTCTTCTTCACAGCATATAGAACTATTGGAAATATGGTGGCCTGCCATCCTCTGAGCAACACGAAGTATTTTATCCCAATTGTAAAGCTGCCAAAAACACATGGAAATCTGTTCATTCAAACACTAACAAGATTGATGGGATGTTATATTCTAATTGCACTCACTGGCTATGGTTTAACTTGCGTTTGTTTTTTGTTTTTTTTTTAAGCAAAATATTTCCCATTAAATAATGTAATAATGCTAAAAACAGTATTAAAAATAAAATAAAATAAAATAAAATAAAATAAAATAAAATAAAAAGGGGCAGAGGTTCTTTGAAAGATTCCAAGATTCCCACATCAAACCACTCTCTTAAATGGAGATTCTTTTGTGAAAAAGGAGGAGCAGG
>JAOWBP010004220.1:16579348-16597696 GCA_028571105.1 Tragopan temminckii | reverse complement strand
TCTTTGAAAGATTCCAAGATTCCCACATCAAACCACTCTCTTAAATGGAGATTCTTTTGTGAAAAAGGAGGAGCAGGTGATCACTAAAACCAGTTTAAAAGTTTTCTTCAAAAGGAAAAAAATATATATATCCTCCATTCCAGTAACCTTCACTAACTTCTAAATATCCATAATTTGTCACAGAACTGGCTCTTTATTCAGAGGGGTTGGAATACAGATGTGCCTCAATCTGAGGGTTAAACTGTGCCTTGTTGAACAGAATGCCTGGGACACAGTGCAGCTGGGAGCCCTTCAGAGCAGCAGGGTTCTGCAGAAGCTGTATCTTTTCTGTTGGCTTGGAAAATAAGCCAAAGTGCTGCTTCACTTTCTGTCTTTATCTCTGTCATATAGTATCACCCAAATGAAGACATGACTATAAGCTGCCAAACGGGAGCTGTATTGATTTTCTTGAACTTCTGCCTATGCCTTCAGATCTGACAGATTCAAGTTTCTGATCCCAGTTCAGCAGCCCCATCTCCATCCTTCAACCTGGGCAAGAAATAGGTAGAAGGGGCTACCATACGTTTGGGTTTTCAGTTCATTAACTCCTTGATTGTGCAAAACCTTTTAATAGATACTGCCCCATGAAACTCACACAAAGATATATTTTGTGTCGTCTGGGAGAACCCTATTAAATGCTGTCTCCAAAGAAATATTCCAACCTTTTGTGAATCAGCATGACACTTAAATGAATTATTCATGCAAAGCTCTGCAAGATGGGCAAGTTTCCTGCCAAGACTTGCACAGTGAGGGGTGTTATAAAGCTCAAATTGGAATGTGGAGAGAACTGATGGAAAAGATTTCAAAGATCATCTCTGTTAAAAATAAAAAAAATAAAAAGATACAAATTCAGGAGAATTTGTTCTCTTCACAGAAGTAGGCCTTCTAAATGTCCTGCTTCACACCCACCCCAAATTCTTCAGGTTTAAAATGTGCTCTCAAGCAGATACGTACTTTTAAATGAAGCTGCTGAGTGATGTCAGTGCAATTCATGAGAAGCATCGACACGTTACTCACTTCAGTGACCCTTAATGAGGCTTCCTCTCTGGAAACTCAGGTAAGGTTTCCCTTGCCACCTTCATGGAGTTCCTGTCCACTGACGTTGTGGAGCTCTTCCTAAATTACCCAGCACAGGACCAACCAAGAACTTCCCCATGCACATAGAAGCAGAGCTGGGGAAACAACTGAGTCTAAGAATAAAATTTGCACCATTTGTCCAAAAGTTGAAGTCTTTGATTTTTACCCGTATTTGTAGTGTTTGGTACCGATGAAAATAAATAAGGCTTCTGCCACTGTCGGCTCACACTACTGACTGGGAATGGGCTGAGCCTGGGGAAACGGAAGGTTCCAAGTGGAAGGAATCAATATGAAACATCAGGAATACAAGCAGTCCAAAGGCCAGCTGTGAGCTTCGCAGGCAGCTCATGTAACTCTCCTTTCCTACTCCCCATTTACCTTCTTCCCAACAAGTGCACTGC
Source organism: Tragopan temminckii (assembly GCA_028571105.1). Lineage (NCBI taxonomy): Eukaryota > Metazoa > Chordata > Aves > Galliformes > Phasianidae > Tragopan > Tragopan temminckii. The sequence continues at coordinate 16,596,179 of JAOWBP010004220.1, read as the reverse complement.
CTTGAATAACTAATAATTCAACCTCACTTTAAATAATACTACAGATAGAAGAAGGACTGCTGTTGTTAATGCAAGGCTACTTGCTGCCACAGAACACTGCTTTGGGGGCATTTGCACAAGGAAAAAAAACTGCAAACATGGATGCTCAGCATGTGCGATTGTTGAGCACATTTAAATATTTAGTTCCACAAATAAGTGAAGCCTATTTTAATTTTAGCTTAGACAGCACTGCTATCTCACTGAAGTAAATTGCAAGTCCTTTTCTATTACTGTACCCAACACTGACACTTTAGAAACATTACAAAAGCAGTGGGAATGTAATGAAAAATATATATAGTGCTGAGATTTCTGAGCTATCCAAAGTGCTCTTTAAGATCCTGCAGATAATCTTCAGGGAATAATCCAAACAGCTCTGTTGTATAAAGTTACATTAAATGACTGCAGATCATGCTGTGATTGAAAAGCCGTGCCCCAAAATGCTGATCAGTTTGATTGGACACAGGTTCTGCTTCAGCTCCTTTAAAGGTCCGTTAAGAACCACTTAATGAAGAAAAATAACTAAAACCACCAGAACGATCATCTTTGCATGTTTCTATCTGAAACATAATAGAATTATTTTAGAATAGTTTTAGATATAAGGAAAAAATCTTTTACAGTGAGGGTGGTGAGGCACTGGAATGGGGTGCCCAGTGATGTGGTTGGTGCCCCATCCCTGGAGACTGTCTGGATTAGATGGCTCTCAGAGGTCCCTTCCAACTCTAAGAATTCTTTGATTCTCTGATTCTATTTGTCTGTGAAAGGAACTCCTAAGAAGATCAGATGAAAAATAAAATATTTGGAAACCTTCACGTCTCCATTTTGGGATGATCTCATGCGTGGCCATACCCCAAGGAGGAGTCCCTCCCTGGGCTGTGCATCTTAGGGCAGAGGCTCCTTTAGTGTTTCACCAGAGGAAGTTCTGCTTCCAGTTCAGAGGGATTGCACTTTTGGAAGAAAGTTCACTCTTTTCATCAGCATTAGGTCTCAAAAGGATTTCTCTGGTACCTGCAAATTCATGGCCCTGTTCCAGCTTCAACAGAAGTGTTATTATGGCTGCAGCATCCACAACGTATGTTTTACAAGAGAAGCTACATTTCTTTACAATTTCCTTGCATTTAGAAAAAGAAAAAAGGACTTAGGCACAATGCAGCCCAGGAGAGTGACTTATTAGGGTGCACCAGGTGCAGGTTTTATTCCTGCTACCGTGAAATGTTACGATGTGAAGTTGTGCTCAGCTTGTGCTGGAGATGTGCATACGTCGTCTGAGATAAGAGCTCTGGGATATTTTGCAGATCAGGTTTCACAAGAAAAAGAGATTATAAACACATGCTACTACTTGTCCTAGCCTAAAGTATATTCAGCAAATACATCTTAAGGTTCTGTAAATAAGGTTACTACACATAATCCCACAGGTACCGGTATTATATGTACATAATAAAGCTTAAGATCTTACTCAATTCTCAGGTATTGTGTGAGGAAAGATACTGCCAGATTCTCAAGGGTCAAATATTTCATTCAAAGGCAAGGAGATATTATCATACTCCGAATAGATACAGTAGTTAGTTTGTACAGCATCTCATAAAAGCGTAATTTGCAGACTTCAGGAGAAAAAGAAATGCTTCAAGAACACAGGGAATATTTATGTAGCCACACAGATTACTTGGTTGAGTGGGGTTGTCTTTTCAGGATGATTTTAGAGACTGAAGTCGCTCTTTGCAATATGACTTCTGCAATTATTATTATCTCTTGCACTTAGAGATATTGAAATTTGGTTCATGAACACGCAATTATGATTAAAGCAGTTCATCTTTTTGGCCCATTAATTCATCACAGCAACAAGCCAAATTCCTCTGCATGGAAGTTCCAAAAGGATTGGAGCTGGCCCAGGTAACCTCATTGCAACACAGCGAATACCCCCACAAGGTGAACATATCACCTGGGCTTAAATATGCACTTTTAAGGTGTAAAGAGTTGGTGTGAACTGCAGTCTCAAAGCAATGACCCAAATACCTCCAGAATTGAGTTAGAGCCCTTCAACAAAGGTTCATCATTTAAAGACTCAGAAACAGGACCCTCATCCAATAAAGTGCCAAAATCCATCTGAGTGTTTTTCTTGCTGCATCCAGCACTGCAGCCAATAGCCAGCCCACCACAGGCACACACTTGCTACTCATGCCCACACTGGGAAGCAGTGATTTAAATGACCCACGGAAAGGTCTCATACAACCAAAGCACAGAACAGCCATCTCAGAAAGGAGAGCTACCTGGGAAAATGAAGTGGCATTCACATTTTCTAACCAATTGTGAAAATAAACTCAATGATAAATTATTAATGTGAAAGAGACAGGTTTTTCTCATGCTTTGCCAAAGTTGCTTCAGCGAATTCCTTCTCTGCTCTGTTTCCCTGAGCTAGCTGTCTCTCACAGCAGCATGAGGCATGTTTTACTGAAGATATATTGCTGGAAAACTTGCATTAGGTAAGACTGTGAGATTCAAATCTTATGCAGAAGGGCTGTAGGACTGGAGTGTTAGTATACTTACTTCATTATTAAAGTTAATGAAGGCCATTGCTTCGGACAAGAAGATATGCTTATCACACTTGTATCTTATCTATCATTACTACGTTTAGTCAATAGACAATGATGCTGAACATATCTGTGCAAACATACCTAATTTTTTACCCTGAAAGCTAATCAATAATATTTCTGTTAGCATACTTCAGCCTAAACATTGGAAACCAGTGACTGGAAAAACGTAACTGACATTTCCTCCTTGTCCCATATTCGTGGGTACTAAATCCTGATTAAGAAGACTGCTAAGCTCTGTAATTACACATTCATATCACATACCAAAAAAAAAAAAAAAAAGGTATTCTGAAAATGAGAGCACAACTCAGATAACTCATTAGACAGCAAGTCAGAAAGCTAAACAGTGCCCACATAGGACTCCTCTCCTTGCATTTACGCTGGCCACAAAGAGGTATTGTCCTGAATGTAATTCTTCTGTAGCATTCAAAGCTATGCATCAATTGATAATGACTGAAGCACGAATATAAAGTCATTACCACTTTCCAGGGAAAATGGCAGTGGTAAAAATAATAACCGGGAGAAAATAAAAATGGAAGGAATATATTAATGTCTGAAAAACGATGTGGCTGTAGCCTTTCAGCTGGAGCTGCATGCCTGCGTGTGTGCTTTCATCACCTGTGCAGTGCTCCCCAGGAGATGCTGCTCGAGCAGCAAGAGACAGAGGCAATGCTGGCCCTGCTGCACAGCTCAGCCTGGGATTTTGCTCTTTGCTGTTTCTCCTCCTAGCACCAGATTGCTCTCTCTGCTAGGTTTTCAATGAAGAAGACCACAAGTTTCACAATATTAACTTGACAGAGGAGCCCCCCCAGCTCATCCTAGCACACAGCAGAGGACACCATGTTGGTACATGCTGATGATAACCAGCACACAAAGCCACATTCCTCCACTCCTATCCCCCTGATCTTCCACTTACAGCTCTAAAACATCACAGCTTCAAAGGCCATGCAAGGCAAGATGCTGCAGGTGGCTCCCAGTGCTCTTCTGTGACTGATGTTCCTTTGAAAATCATGTACTGGCAGTCAATATTCACTGCTAAGAAATCTCTATTTCATCCGTTTCCCTTGGCTATAGTTCTTCATAGGTACACATGATACTAAAAAAGAGAACAAATCAGGTTATATGATCAAAATTTCATATTTAGTTTCTGATAATTCACTCCCAAGTGACTCATATAGGAACCAGAACCCTTAAGTGAAATTACAGCTCCATGTAATGCAAAGTCATCTGCCAATTAATATATGTTAGCACTAACACCAATGAAAGTCAGCCTGACAACGCTCAAAATATGTGCATATTACAATAATGAAGACTTCATTAGAAACCCTTTAAAAAAGTGACTTCCATATGTTTCATAAAAATTGAATGGTGGCTGCTCGTTGATTCTGGTTTTGCTTCATTATGGAAAGCACATTTGAAAGCCTTAAGAGAGTTACACACTGTGTTTTATCTTTTTCAGGACTTGGAAGCAGAGTACAATGTGTCAGCTGGCCAAAGAACAAATTATTCCCCATTTTTAACTCCAACTGGCTACAACTGACAATATCATATCAATTAATGATATTCTGAAGATTGCTGATGCCATTAAACAATATTGCAGTTGCAAAGATGCTCTCTTTTGTCAGTACTTCAGGGGCAAAAGCAAAAAAAGCTTTCGTAAGGAAAAAAAGCAACAAAAACATACACAATAATGTTCATTTCCTTTATGGAACACATTAAAAAGCTTTAAGACTTAGAGAAATTACGCATACTCAGAAAAATCAAAAAGTTAGTTAGTTGTTTTGGGTTGAAAGTGATTCAATTCTACCAATTATATTCCATTGAGCGGGAACCTGTTGATTAGAAACTAACTTATAAATCTGACATGGTTCCACCCAGATCAATGCAGTTCCACTGACTAGCCAAAGAAGCATTGATAATCAGGCTCATTAACTTCACATAAGCAGAAATTGATTTACCGGTCATGAGGAAGAGCCAAATTAGACTCCCAGATATATGTTAATTCCAGAAGACCTCCATGCAAACATTCTGAGTATGAAGATCTCCAGTAAGTATTTTAACAATCTTACAAACACGATGAATAAGCAGAGTTGCAAAGTTTTGCTGTCTGAAAGAAAGGAGAAAAACTGCACTTTGGAAGGAAGAAAAGGATAGGAAAAGTCAAAGGAAAGTCTGTGAAAGTGAAGTTCTGGAAACAAATACATTCTAGAGACTGCAGCAAGGTGTAACCTCAGCACAGCAGGGGGAGACGAATGGGTTGTCAAAGCTGTTCTGAGCATTCATACCTTCACAACAGCCCTGTACTGGGATGATTGTCTGTTGCACCGAGGGACCTCAGCCTCCTGAAGTGTTTTTTATGAGTAGCTAGATCGAGGAGACAAATATTGGCCTATTTTGTGAGAAATATCAATATTAAACTTCATCTGTTCAGGAATTAAATAGATGGTAGAAAACCTGGGGGAGAATGGTGAAAAAGAGAGGGGAAGTGTTCTACAAAATGTGAGACCTGTATTTTTCCCCGGTGAAAGGTTTGAAGGACTTCATTTAGTTTTGATCTTTCAAAAATAGAGGATATTGATTTAAACTCCAAACCCAAATGTCATATGTACTCTCCAGATGAAAATTTCACTTGAAAAAAAAAATTAAATAATACTTGAATATATGTAGTAATGATGAAAATTGTCAAACGCACCTTTACTCCTAAGACAGATTTTTTTTTCCATTTCTTCTTACCTTCAGGTGGAAAATCAGGATAGTTGTATCCAAACGGTAGTCTTACTCTGCAGTCTCAGAAGCTCTTCCCAACAAAGTACTCCAGGATTGTGAGATTCTCATGACCTTTATGACCTTTTTTTTTTTTTAATAAAGACATAGATGGTTTTAACTTTTATCATTTTAACATTATTTTTAACTTTGTAAATGCATTATAAATGTACAAATCATATTGTACAGTATTTTTGTACAGAAGATTCAACAAATAACACGGGGCAGGTAGTTTTACTAATGAAATTAATTAATTTAGCAATGAAAGGAAGTTAGAAAAGAATCTGGGCCATGCAGAATTTCAGTGGCTGCTTAGAAACTGGGAAGATCATGAGTTTTCCACAATAATTTAGAAAACGCCATACCTGGAAAATATTTTTAGATTTTGCAGAGTTTGTAGACACCTGTGCATTCCGACCTCCAGTGAAGATGCTAAAAATAGGAGTCAAGGTAGATTTACACTGTGCCTTCCAAAAATAGCCTTGTAGCCTGCATTTAGACAGCTACAAATAATAGAGGAGCTTATGTAGGCATCACCTCTGAGCCTGGTGGTCAAGCACATCCTGTCAACCTGAAGGGTTGACTACCAACTTCCAATTTTGTTGCAGATGTACAATTCTTATTCCCTTGACTGCAGAGGTCCCAAAACAAGATGCACTGACCCCATGCCGAGACCCATCAAAGTCACCAGCAAAGCTCTTCTGAACTTTGTGGCCACCAGCTGCAGCCCAGAACAGACCAGCCAAGGTCATTCCCAGTTCAAAGGCCACCAGCGATGGTTGGAAAAAGGAAGATACTTTTAAAAAACAAATAGAGATTATTACAGAGAAATCCACTAGAGGAATTTGCTGCAATACTAATTTATCTACTCAATAATTAATAAGCCTGATGCAGGTTGTTTTTTATCCTGAGCTCTCCAAGTCCAAGCTGCAGTCAGTACATTTTCTGCCACCATTATGAATCATTAGAGATCAACTGGGGAAGTCCTTTGCCTTTCCCTTGCAGCTTCAATATAATGCCAGCTCTATATGGCTGGACTGCAAGCCTTTTAATTATTCTGCTGATTTTTCCCTGAACTCCCCTGAATTTTCAGCTGCTTCATAAGTTGTGGGCAGCAGAACAGGATGGCAGCATCGCTGCCTTGCCTTCCCCAGCAGCAGAGAGAAAGAGCAGTGCTCTGCTCAGACTCATTCAGCCATTTCCTATTGTACACTGATGCTCAGGATAAGATCTCCTATCCTGCAAGAATCAGCTACATTCATTATTCTTGGTTATACGACCTTACATTTTGCGGTACGAAACACATATTGATTGAATACTCATCTGACAGGCCTATAATTACTCAGGTCATCCCATTTGCCCTCTTTAAATAATGGCAGAACACGAGTTTTCATCCAGCCTACTGAAGTTTCCCTAGCGATCCAAGACTTATTAAAAATAAACATTAATGATCCAAAGAGTAGCTCAGCCAGCTCTTAAAAATTTTAGGTGCCCATTACCCAGACTCGTCCATTTAACAGAGCCCAACTTCACGAGCTGTCACTTAACCACCTCTTAACCACGCCAGATGTAAACGGTCCCCTCCTGCAAGGCAGCAGTATTACTGTGCCAGGGAGGATGGGAGCACTGACAGCAAATCCCCTGCTGCATTTGTTGCACTTCTTGTTTATCCTGTCCTATCTAAAGAACATTATAAACCAGGCTTAGACTTGCTAGCCATACATTTTCTTATGCCCTTTAACCCTCTATCTTACCCTATCCAACTCCCTGTGTTTATATATTTTCTGCTATACGTTTCCAACCACCTGGATCTCAGTTTGGTACAGATTATTTTGCCAAGGGCAAGGGGAGGAAGTTAGGGAGTTGTACTCTTTTCACCTCTGTGCAACTGGATCTTCTGGAGAACAAAAAGTAAATTACTAAGACTACTTTCCCCGTTAGCACACATCAGATGTAATCAAGTCATGCACCACACAAACCACTCTCTCTTCATTCAGTGATCAGTTGCTCCCTTGCCATGGAGATGAGATCCGCCATAAGAGCTTCCTTCTTCTGGTTGCAGTGCACCTTCACCCAGGGAAATGTCAACCACAGTTTTTAAGAAACTCCCACAGTTCTCTCATCCTCGGAGCCCTCCGGGTGGAGGAACGACCCACAGCTCTGCTTCTCCCCTCACACCAGCCTCCCACCCTGCAAACACAGCTAACAGCATCCTGTGTGGTTTGTTTTCCCAGCAGGCATGGCCAAGTGCCCCAGCTCGTATTTTAGCTGTTAAAAAACTGAACTCAAACGCTGATGGCTCATTTGTATTAATTGTCTGTGACTGACAAGGGTAATGCACTCTGATCTAAGTGCCATTTCTCCGTGCCTTCTGCTTGCTTCCTTCTTCCAAAAGAGCAGAAAGAGCCACTAATTGTCATATTCAATACTCTATATTTCCTGCAAGCAGTACCAATTTAATTAAATTTACATGGTCATAAGTGACCGGCTACAATTCCTCTTGTCTGTTTATACAGGGCACTAGAATTGATGAATCTCCGTTTCATTGCTGACATCTTCATGTGAAGTGCTCCCTCAGTCTCTTACTGACCTTTTTTTTAAAGCTGTTTTCTACCCTTTGCACTCAGCTACTCACACTGCATAGCTGAGAGGGTTGGAAAAAAGGTCCTCTCCTTCCAGAGGGATTGGAGAGCAGTTCATAAAACCCAAACCTCCATATGTGCCGCTACCTCAACCAGCAGCTCACTGCCAGAAAGAGGGAAAAGAAGGAAGGAGATGAAGAAAGAGGAAGGAGAAAAAAAGAGGAGGAAGAAGGCCTCTTCCGAAGAGGAAACAATAGCAAACTTATTGGGGAAAAAACATAAAAGAAATCCACACTGCTGAGTTGAGAGATATACAAAGCGACAATGAAAGTGCAGCTCAAATTCAATATCTTGTATGCATCACATCAGAGCTTGTGCCATGTCTAATTCACCTTGAATCGAAGTCATCACATTTTATTTTTCATGAGAAGTGTAAGAAAAATAAAGGATGTTTGGGTCTCTATGAAAGTAGGGCAAATCTTTAGAACAATGGTAAATTATTTCTAATTCATTGCAAGAGAGTCATAAAATAAATGACATAGAGCTGTCAAGTAAAATTTATCTAAACAGCTCTACAAATCTCAGGGGGAAACTTCCTTCTTCTGCAAAATAGTTACAAGGAAGTGGGTCAGCTGTATAAATCTAAATGTAAATTCCTCAGTATACCATGACTAAATCAAACGAGGAAATCTCAGATTGAATATCTGACTTGATTTATATTAAATGCAGACAGCATACTTGAAAGGTTTGCAATGAAGGCAAACAGCTTCAATATAAAGACTTCTTAACAGCAAGTATGGGGTTGATGTCAGACCCCACTGCAAAAATCAGACATCCTTGCATCCACATTGACCATGACTGCAGAGCAGCAGAAGATGGAGGCTCTTTGACCCTCATCAGGCTTGAGCTGGGTTCCCAGAGCTGTCCTTCTGCATTCTTACCTGCTAGATGCGTCCCACAGTACAGCTGTTATGCACAAAGTGAAAGGAAGACAGAGAGACATACGTATACACATTCATTTTTATATATATTCATCGTACATATATATACACACACATATATATACACATATACATACACTTATATGTATATATTCTTTTTTTTTTATTTTATTTTTTGCCTTAGCAGCTGTGTGCACACCTGACCTCCATCAGAGCAGCCCTCAGGCCATTCTCTCCAATTCCTGCTGTGGCTCCTGCAGGAGTTCTGCAGAGGTAAAGGCACTGTAGGGGCTCAGCCACTTTCTTCTCATCAGACAGCTTTTTCCTGTAGCAAGGAGATTGTCTTCAGAGTTAGCTGTGAAGATGCATTTGATATGGAGCAGAAGCAAAGCAGACTGATTATACCACTGTTGCCATGTGTGTTCAGTCAGAGACAGAACTCAAAGCAGCCAAAAGGCAAATCTGGCCCAGTTTCTCCTCTTTCCCTCCGGGGAGAACTCAATCAAGAATTGATTAATGCTTGAATTCTCATCAAGAATTAATAAGTTCCTGATGTGGTGAAAATGAATAGTCTCAGAGAAGCAGCTAGGCTTGTTGCTTTGTGCGGGGGGAAAGAAAAGATGTTTGCCAACTCTGATGCGATGGCTGAGCTACAGAGAGGGGGGATTCTGAATTCCCTGACTGTTTATGCCTTTTTAATAACATAATGAATGAACTGACTGAAGGCCAGTTCTCACAGATTGGAAGGGATGGTGTTTCCACCGCTGATTTCTCAAGCTCATGAGTGATGCTCAGACTCCCTATAAACATCTTAGGAGAGACCTGGGCACACCTCTTTGCAACCACAGCAGGAGTTAGATCCTAGTAAAGAGGAAACCCTGCAGCTCAGGGTGCCTTGGAAATGCCTTAAATCTTGTGCTTCAACAAAGCCTTTGCAAGGAGAGTAACTACTGTTAAAAAAAAGAGTGGAGGAGATTTCTTGCTATGGGATTTAAAAATATATACTTACAAATGAATGTTATTGTCCAACCATTGGTTGGATCATCCACTGAGGAAGGACTCTCCCAACCTCAGGTCAGGCCTGTGTGTCACACCTCAGTCCCAGGGTCCTCGTTCCCAGGCCATCCTGCTGGGGCCCAGTTCCACCACTATGGGAACATTGGAGGAGGACGCACCCCAATGAGCTCCTGCCCCCATATGTCCTGCCTGGCCACACCTGCAGAAGCTGCGAGGAGGCAGATCTGTCTGGAAATCTGCTGCTCATGAAGGAGGTGCTCTGCACAGATAGGACTCAGCTTTAGGTGCACACATCCGGAGAGACAATGAGGGGTAATATCAAAATACACCTGCTCCTATAGAGAAGTGGATAATAAGCAGTTGCACAGGTCAGCTTGCTGCTTTTAAACAAGAGTTTCAGAGCTGGACTAGAATGTTTTGGCTGTTTTTTAAGGTCTAGTCTCAAATCCTCAAGCAGCAAAAGTTTCAAGAACAAAAAGCAGATGCTGAAACGCAGTTAAGAGTCAAGAACTGGAGGCAAGAGAAAGCACACATTATTGAGGTACGGAGAAGGCTTCTTTCACTCCAGGAGGTAGAAGAGGCAAGGAAATAATAATCTCAGGTGATTTCCTACAATCACTATGTCCTCAAATCCTTCCAGAGGGCACAGCCAAGGAGGTTACAAAAGTTATTATTTGAAGAGACACAGGAACAAGCAATATCCTTGGCACAACTGCTGCCTGTAATTATCTTGAAGCATTTCCTGGAAGAGTCATCATGCACATTGCAGCATCTGCCTATTTCCCCCCGTGTAACCACAGCAACACTTGCTTTCCTGCTCCCAGTGGCAAAGAACAGAAGGGACTGGGAATAACAGGGTGTGAGGATGCTGGGTGAACGCCGCAAAACGTGGAACTCTGCATTTGGGCCTGTAGGAGCATTGGTTCCTCTTATAAAATAAAATGATTAAACAACAGTTATCAAATAGCGAGCACCTGGCATTTACCATCCAAGAAGGACTTCAGTCCCCTTATCTCCCTTACGGGCCCCAGCTCAGGCTCCCAACCACAGTCCTTTAGCAGGGGAGCAACACAATTCACATGTAAAAATACATGTTTGGAACAAAATGTGCGGAGTAGCACTCAGCCCAATAGGAACAGCTCCATTTGGAGTATTTGGCAGCATTCAGGAATAGCCAACCTTCTGTCTTTTATCAGAACACAGCCAATGGGCTTTGCTGCTATAGTGCAGCTCATTCCCTTGCTGAAGAAAAGCATCGCAACATGGTGAAACTAAGGGAAAACCACAAAACCAGTCAATATTTTCTCACCCCAAGCCTCAGTATAACTGCATACAGTGGTTAAAATGGGACTACACAAATACAGTCAGAAAGTGATGACGATAAGAACATTCTTCTTCAGCTTCTTCAGCTGCCTGGACAACTAAAATAACGCACACAGCCCACCCCCGAAGAAAAGAATAAAAAGAGACATGCTGCTTCAAGACTAATTGAACCAATAATCAAAGGCTGTCTCTAATTCCTGCACTAGGAGGTCAATTACTGAAATAAATTTGACAGCAGATAGATGGCAACAGTGTGCAATTACCATTTAAAGACTTGATAATTATGGCAAGAATTAGTCTGTATTTTCAACTGCAGCAAAAAATCCATCGGTTTTTAGCAGTTATTATCATGATTATAAGAAGAAATGGTTCGGCTCTGTCTTGTCAAACTGACAGAAACTTGAAAATACAATGGGCACTGATAACAGGCTGATGAAATGAGCTGGTCGAGTTTAAAAGTTTCTTTTCCTTACGTGGAAACTTAAATCACAGACGTGAGAAAACGTTAACGTTCAGAGCATTTGGCAGGGAGGGATGTAGATAAATTTACACTCATAAATAATAGGATTGAGAAATTCATATTTTTATGAGATTTGCCAAAATTAGTCAGAACACGGTCTGCTCATTCAGACAAACTCCATTTTGAAAACTAGAGGCACAGTCACAGTCCCGTGCATCTGAATAATTCAGGTGCTGCTTTTCCATCCAGCTCTGCTGCTGGAACCATTATGTTTGTGCTCTCAGGTCTCCACGAGCTTGGTGTTTAGGGTTGGCTTTTTTGTGTGATTTTTGAAATCTAAAATTCTCAGTAAAACAGCAATCATGCTTGATGACTTTTCTGCCCTGGGGCCGATTGTAATTTTTTCCCCGATGAAACAACTCACAACCAAAAGAGTTAAACAGATCTGGAGTCCTGTGAACTCCAGACAATCATAGGCAGACATACCCCCTTGCCACAAGCATTCTTTACGTGCAAACTTCAAACCTGCAGATTGGTTCTCCTCTCCCTTTTCCGCTCAGAAACATTAGAATCACTAAGGTTGGAAAAGACCACTAAGACCATCAAGTCCAACCATCACCACGTTGACCCAAGGCATTGTGTTGGAGCATGTAAGAAACAACCCATGGCTCTTGGTGAATGAGGTTACAAACCTGCAGTGCTTACCAATTGGGCAGCAGGGCTGATTGAGACCAGTGGCATTTCCCCACGGCGACTGAGGTGCATCGCTGTAATTCCATTTCCAGCAGGTGGCAAAAGTCCCAAAATAGTGACATTTTATTGTACTATCGAGGAATACAATAAAAGATTTGATCGTTAGAAAAAATGTTCTGCCCTCAAAATAGTGCCAGTTTGGTATTAAGAGCAAAATACCAACGTGTTATCTCCTCCAATGTCTGCAGCTGGGTGCAGTGCCAGCCTCGCTGCTTCGTTCTCCCTCCAGTGAACCACATGATTGTGAGACTTCTTTCTTCATTATGCTATTGGGAACAGTGTAAATCTCATTATTCCAGAATATGAATAATAATAATAAAGATGTGGAATGCCCTTGATACCTTCCTGAAAGGTGAACGCTCGTTAGCACAGCTCTGCTTGCTCCTGCGTCTACACGGAATGCATTCAGGAGGGTTTCCAGGTGAAGAAAGCATTAGGAAAGTCCTGAAATCTTGCTAAGGTGAAGCAAGGAAACACGAGAGCATTTCTTTTCCTGAGAGAACTGTTCTCATGAGAGCACAATAAACACCCCAGGGTTGGAAGCCAGGGATTTCTGTGTAACTCACATCTCACACCTGAGCACAGATTAAATCTTTAACATTTCTATTAAAGACTTCTTTTTTCTCCTTTTTAAATTGATTTTGTAGCAATATCAGTTGCCACAGATTTGTCTGATGACTTTTAGTGACTCCTCAAGAGCAGTGGTGTTGCTGTTCCAGATGCTACCTGGTTATCACCCCTGCAAAGTCAATGTAAAACCAAAGAAACCCCATTGTGTTGAGGATTGGGAGGAAAATATGCTATGAAATGAGGCCCTTGGGTTCAGGTTCACCCTGCTGGGTGGTCAGGTCCATCTGTCCATCTGTGGTACCCCACAGCCCCCATAGAGTCACTGCACCACCAACACTACAGATGCCTGGAGCAAATGCCCAGCACAGCTGTGCTACCCAAAAACAAACAAACCAATTCTGCTGATTGCGGCTAAGGCTTTTGAAGATTACATCAAGTCAAACTTTTATTAGCAAAGTTGAATTTCATGTAAAATGAAAATATCTTTTAAAACCATACGTGCACATATGCATGATACAAACAGCCACTACGGTACAACACAGTTCTCTAAACTTTAATCAATGCACACTAACATTTAGCTCAAAAAGGAACATCATAATGGTGACACCACATTTGCTTTGATCTTTTCTCATGAAATTACAATGTGTTGTTTAAAGTAATAATAATAAAGAAAGGAAACAGAGGATGCTTTGGCTCAAACCCATGTATTGTTTTCTGCATGGCAGCTGAAAAACCAGCACGGAGCATGGAACTCACTCATCTCATCGTGTGGTTGGAACTTGTACATGAAAGATACAGAACTGCAATGTTAACACATACTGGTACTCCAGCATTGCTATTTGCCATATATTGGGATGCTGAACATTTGAAGGGATGCAGCTGAGGGCTTGATCCATTGTCAGAGAAAGGAAATTCTCTTGCCATGAAGAACTATAAGTATGTATTTTTAATATCTGTTCTTTCAGATACTTAAACTAATCTAGACTTACCACTCACCTGAAAAATAACAGCTATAAGAAATTATGATGAGATTTCCTTTCAGAAGTGAATGCTATTTTAACTTTAGTTTACAAAACTACATATGGAATTACTGTAAAAAAAAAAAAAGACAATCCTTAGTACAGAAAGACTGTGCTAACACTTGTTTTTACCTCAACTACTGACCTGAAAACCTCTCGTGCACTGCATTTGACCTATTAAGTCAATGGAAGTAGTCATCAGAATAAAGAGCTGCTCATTAAAATTGGGATAATAAGGCCACAACAGAATAAAAATCATAAATCATTAAATGATACGCTATTTAAATCCATTTAAAACTTGTATAACAGAGAAGATTTTATGTTTACTATACATGCAGACATTTTAATCCTGAGGGAAAAGCCATTTCCTGGCGTGGTTTCTAACCCTGCTCCTGCTGAGGACCCAGCCCTGTATGCAGCCCTCTGCTGAGGAGTGGCAAAGAAAAAAGAACTTCTTAAGAGCACCTCCCCAGATTTGGCCAAGTTTTTATAATCCATACATTGAAAAAGATCTTAGGACTGAAATTGCAACCCACACCAAATCAACGATGCCCTCCAAACAGCTTGCACACAAGACTGTTTTCTTCAATTATTTGTTCATTTCTCAGGGGTGCGTGCTCCCCGTTAGTTAGGAGGAAAGGATTTTATTTGCTTATCTTACACACAGTCAAATCCTGACCACTTTTTGAGAAACATCCATACCTCTGTTGCTCCACAGCGGGCTGCTTAAGGCCACAAGTCAGGATTCCTGCAGCCAGGAAAATGCCTCTCCTTGCTGGATAAAATTGCATTCCACGTTGGCACGGATATCAAATCTGAAAGTGTCATTTCTCCTCTTGCAGCAAAAAGCAATGGCAATAGGATAGCCAGCTGCAACCAAGAACCCCTGGAACCCGTAGTTACTAATTGCCTGACACAGCCTGCAGGCTCATGCTCTGGTCACCCCTGACTCCCTCATCCCCTTTTAACAAGCACCCCTGGACAGAGCAGAACTGCTATATGCTGCATGGGCTGTCAAAAATAAAAATAAAAATAAAAATAAAATAAAAAAATAAAAAAAGGAGGGGGAAATAAATGATCGGAAAAGAGAAAAACGTTCACGTGAGTGAGACTCCCTGGGAGATTCAGCCATTTGTTTAATATTCATTGGGTATATTCCTCAAAAGTCAGTGCACACTGTACAAATTCCACTGCACATCTTTTTGTCACTGTGTGATTTTTAGGCCCTGAGGCACAATGAAACACTAACATTAAGATTTAAGGATCGGAATTAAAATTTTAATAGAAAAAGCACTCATTCCAAGCATAGATGAGTAGCACATCACAGGAATGTCATAAACATAGCTTAGCAGCAGCAGAGCAAGTGATAGCACAGGGGATTTATTCATTCTTCGATAAGCTGACACTCGCTAATGTGATTTGAAGTTTGTGTTTGTTTAACATAGGTGTTTTCCAGGACAATGAGTTTGGTAGATTGCATCGACCCACAGCACAAGAAAACACAGAGCTGTGGCTGCTGATAGGTGGCATCACAGAATGGCCTGGGTTGGAAGGGACTCAAGGATCACGAAGCTCCAATCCCCCTGCCACAGGCAGGCCTCCAGTGGTATTCTGGGTGAGAACCCCACTGCTGGGAACACTGCCTGCTTCAGCCCTTCCCAAGCTCTGCACAGGGACAGTGTGCAGTCTTGTGGGGTGCCTACCCTGATTGCATTCCTCAGACATCCATCCCTTGAGCATTTTTGCCTAAGGACGCTGCCAATGCCCTCCAGGTGTAACACCCAGGGGGTTCTGCAAGCTGTGCAGCTGGGGATGCTAGGAAAGGAAAGTGAGGAACCATTTGAGATGCAGCTGGAACTTCACTATGGGCTGAAACATCTCCATGTAAAACGCAACACATTCAATGAAAATGACAGAAAACAAACCAACGCAGCAGCCTGAGCCAGTGCAGGTGATTCCTAGAGGAAATGCATTAAAACCAGAAAACGATTGCAACAGAAGCTGCCACAAGCCTCATCAGCACTCAGGCTACAGCAGATAAAGATCCTGGCTCTGTAGACAAGATGCCCATTTTCACATTCCTCCACTTATGTTCCCTGCTTCTTAAATGAAGCTTTTTTTTTTTTTTAAATGCTGGTGACTTTGGATTTCCTCAGTATTCAGACTGAGTGAAAGACAAAACAGAAAACTTTATAAATAATAAAAAAAATGAATGATATGGTCAAGTCCTTCACAACACAGGGCTCATGGATATGGACTGGGGGCTGTTTCTGACAGATTCCTGCTCATCCTGCTCACACACTTGGCAACACAGCTGGCTTTTTCAAAATAGAGGCTGCAGGAAAGGTCCTTACAAGCAAAATGCAAAACAAATAAATGAGGAATGGATAACAGGAACATCAAGCACCAAAGCCCCTTCCTACGTTCAGAAATGATGCACAAGCAGCTGCCTGTAGCCCATGGCCTTTGCATTGTTAGGGAAGTGCACTTCTGTGCTCAACCAACAGAGCTTTAGTTGTGGGGGCTATCTGTAAACCTGTAATCTTTTGAGTAATTCTTGCTTCCTTTCTTTCTTCCATTGAAGTAATGGAGAGCACGAAGAAGCATCAGGGATATGTGCCTAATTAATACCATGACATAAAATGGCTTTTAGGACCTCCTCGAATAACTGTTCAAAAAATATTTTAATTGAAGCGGTGATAACTTATACGTTCAAAAAGAAATGAAGTAATATTAACACTCAACTCAAATAAGCATGTTCCAAAATACAAATGTTTTA
>JAOWBP010004220.1:16547087-16568744 GCA_028571105.1 Tragopan temminckii | reverse complement strand
TCACCAACCACCAGAGCAGGCTGCCCAGAGCCACATCCAGCCTGGCCTTGAATGCCTCCAGGGATGGGGCATCCACAGCCTCCTTGGGGAAGGGTAGCATTCGGTCTAATCCTGTTCCACCCTCAAAGAACTCTCAAACCTGATGGCACGTTGGGCAGCCTGGGACCAACGCCATTCCCTGCCTGAGGTTATCTGCTCAAGGTCTGCATCTCAGTTACTTGGTGCTTCACAGGCATGTTTTGCATTGAATGAGTTTCAATTCAGTAAAAGGCACCTAAAATTCAATGATCTTCTTAACGTCACATGAGGTATAATTAGCCTGTATGACATGGAACAGAGCATGGCAGCAGTAAGAGCTTACTCTATCAGAAACCTGCATGGAAAAGTTTTTTTGCTCTGGAAAATGACTTTGCCCTGCCCTCTAGCAGGCTGCGTGCAGACTGCAGCTCAAAATGCACTGCTCTGCTGTGCGGCCCTTACTCTGAAACACAGCCTCTCTCATCAGTCTCTATCTCAAAGGACTCTGCACACACAAAACTTTAAAAAAAAAAAAACAAACACCTAACAGTGCATGAGGTTAAAAATCAAAGAAAAACAAGCACATACTTATCTGGTATTGCAAAATGTAGCCAGTAATGTGGCCATTGGCTCTCTTGGGAAGTCCCCACAATAGGGTGACAGAGTCCTTGTCAAAGTTCAGGATCTTCAGAAAACGGGGCTGTTCAGGGACTGAAGAAACAGGGATTAGCTTACACAGAACACTGCCTCTACATGTATTTGTTTACTGAGCACAAAGATTAGCTCAATACCTGCAGTTCCCCACCTGCAGTTCTATGAATACTGGAGATTTTACAACCACTTTATGAAATCCAGTTGCTCTGTTAAGTGAACAATTTCAGTTTATTTCCCTCCATCCCAACTTTTCTTACCTCCTTCCGGAGTTTCAAACACCACAGGAGCACTTTCTGGTCCATCGCCCCTGGAGTTGTATGCCAGCACAGTCAAGCGGAATTCACTGAAGGGCTCCAGACCAGGGATCATCCCATAATTTCTGTCTCCTACAAACGTCAGGAAGTGTTTCTCCGGATGATGCCTTTTTCCATCCAGCATGCTTTTTGTTTTCCACCAACTGACCTGCATTGAGATTGGCATTTCTATAACAAATTACCTTTGCTGGGGCTGAACACCATATTGATTTCTCTCATCGTCCCAGAAATGACAGATTGCGATCTATCATTGACAGAGGATTTATTTAATAGCTTGTTAAACTGCATGCAATTAAAGAGAAATTTGTAACCTTATAGCCTCTTAAATGTCCACGAACTCTGTCCCTTGGTATTCCAAACCAGAAGACTTTGACCAGCGTGCTGTTGACAATATCCACCGAGACGCCGGAAGGAGCGGCATCTGGAACTATAAAAATAGGAGTGCTGCATATTAAAGACACTTACAGGAGCTCAATTTCACACTTTACACGCTACAGGGCTTGGTTTTTCAGCTCAAGCTGTGCCAGCTCATGCAATCTTCCCGCAGGCAAGAAAAAAGCCATTCCACCTGCATCCAGTGGGTAATACGGGCCAATAAACATTATTTTGTGGTATCAGAGCTTTCTGCTGAGGGCTGGAATACAGGGGCACTGGGACATATGAATTTCTATTTATGATTTCCTGTTTTGAGTAATGCTTACAGCAGTGAGAAGAATAAAAAAATGATTAACACAGCACTCAAGAAGGCAATCACAACAGTTTTGTTTTGTGCCTTTTCTTTTACAATCAATTTCATTTTACAGCTAAACTCATTAAACAGTAGGATTTTAATCACTGCACATCACAGACAGCTATTATAGAGCAAGAAAATATATATATATATATTTTAAAAAGTCTTGATCTACTGACGACTGAATAGCAAGGAAGGTTTTCCAGTGATAGAAGCAGATGTAAAATTAGACCCACCTTAGACACACAATGCAAACAAACACGCCATGGTGCCTCTTTATTCTCACTGTCTTGCATAGAGGGCAGAGGAATGCATCACCAGAGGTTCCTATTGCCCACACCTCTGACTCAGGCTCTGAAGCCTGTTGGTGAAACACTCAGCAGGTGTTAAGTGTCAAACTGAGTATGCTGACTGCTTGACATCACCTGCAGTGATTCTGGTACACCGTAATGGCTGCTGCAGGAGCTGCAGCAAGTGCAGAGGTGGCTGCAGCATCATGTCCTGACACAGCAGTGGGGAGTGCTGGCAGGTTACAGTCAGGTCGTGGCTGGATGTTTCAGTAAGCAGCACAACACATGCTGGTCTCAGTTGGTTAAGCTACTGTAGACCTTCCAAAGGCCAGTCAAGCTGTTAGTTTAATTCGTTTTGGGGAAAACAGCTGCAAGATTTCAGATTGTGCATGGGATGAGAACTGTCTGACTTTAATAAGATTAATTGGCAGATCTGAAATGCAGAGTGCTCTCAAACACCACTGACCCTCCTTTGCCAACTGTTCCCAGTCCCTGCTGCTAAGCGTTCGCAAATGTAATAACCATTTGTGTTTGGGATCAGGGAAGCTTGAAGCCACATGCTAGCTGGCCACAAGGCTGCTAACTCCCTCAATGATTTAAATCCTTAAATCCTACAAAAAATATATTCTTTTCTAGGTGGTGGTGGTAGTGCTTAACTACGTTGATTTCTTAAGCAAGGCTGGCATTTCATTACTGCAGCTGGATACAGTTCCAGTCCTCCAAATCCCTTCTGTTGTCATGCAGTAAACACCAGAGGGGAAAGGCTGCTTTCAGAGATGTTGGAATGGCTGCAGCAGTGCCATTATCCACTGTCCCATAGGTCATATCAGCTGCCACAGCCTGGTGACATTGGCATTACCTGTGCCACTAGGGAACCGTGGAAAGCTGCTGGGCAGAAACCCAGGCTGGCCATAGAGACACAGGGGACAAAGGACAAAATTGGGAATACATGTGGAAAAGTGGCATCATTATAAATTAATTTACAATGCCTAAGAGCTGAGTGCTTGTATTTAGTTCTCAGAGTATAAAAGTTCCCATTACTCACTGTCCTCTCCCGAATATCCAGTGGTAATATTTGGTTCAGGCCCAGCTCCTAAATTATTTATTGCTTGGACCTTGATCTCGTAGGGCACGAAGGTGGGGGTGTTCCTCAGGGTCAGGGAGTGCTTCTTCACTGTTTCCTCATTCCATTCAGTCTCAACACCTCGCTGCCTCCAGCTGACTTTGTACTCCAGCCCCGGCCCATTTCGCTCCATGGACTTCAGTGGCTGCAGGAGAAGGGGAGAAATTAAGAGAGAGCCACAAGTTGGGATTACATATTTATTTATTTACTGCTTCATTTTGCTGGGAAGTAAAACTGCATGTCTTCTCGCACAACTAAAATGCATATTGTGGCATACGGCTGTTTGTGTCTTTCAGTACAGCTAAAATGCATTTTATCTTGGAATTTTATGTAGCACAGCAATTCGGGTCATTAAAATTTAGATTTGTTCTAAATATTCACAAAATGCTTGAAACTGAGCCTGGACGTTTAATGGGCCACTGCTGTGCTACTGGTTTTTACTGATCAAATGAAGAATTCATCACAGCATGGTTCTCGTCTAATTAACATGAATTTGTAAAATATTAGAAGACACATAGCAAAGGCCTGCCATGATATATTCTCCAATTGAGTTCCTTTCTCTGAAAAGGTATCTCTTTCATTAATAATGTTAATTGGTCACATGTGCTCCCCTAAAATGATGGAGGTTGGGGAATACTACACACTACCACACCGCCTACTTTCAGTAATATTTAAATTATACATCATACATATCAAATACATAACATCTGCTGTTTAGCCAAGCCACACATAGAGCCCAGATCAGCACACGTTGGTCGGAGAAGCTTTCTAACAGGCAGTGCTGGGTGAAGCACCTCCTCAGCCAAGATCCCAGGGCATGGGATCTGCAAGAGAAACTGGAGAAATAAAATTTTCGACTCAAAAATAACTTCTCATTTGGACTTAAAATTCAGCGCTGCTTGACTCTTATTTTGATCTCCCTTAATGCCGCAAATCCTTGGCTGAAAAGCTAGTCTCTAATGCTCATCTGGTCTCCTAATCCAAAGTAGGCAGATTAACATCATTTTGCAGCTTTTGTCTGCCAGAAATAGGTTTGGTTGGTTTTTTTTTTTTAGCATATTCAGTGCCTAGCATTTCTTCATTTCTTCTGAAAAGCATGCAGGACACACACAAATAAATGAATATCCTGCTTAGGACATTCAAATGATTCAACAAGATTTAACAAAGCCTGTCCATCCCATTCTCTCTCTTTAGTCTCAATTTTCACTTTTACTTTTGCCCTGTCTGAGCTGGGAATTATTGGCTGTCTGGCAGGGAGGCTGGCCAAGCCTTCCGCCCACTGCTGTTCCCAGCATTGCCCACCCAATGCTGAGCACCACCTCTCTGCATTGCTTCCAAGAAGCAGACTTGTTTTCCCTGACCCTGGACCATGTCATCCAGGAAAAATCCACATCCAGATCCAAGTCAGCAGATCTAGAGGGCCATCTCCTCTTTGGCATCATTATAGCCTGGTGGGGATTCACACTGGGGAAATGTTTATTGTTTCTTTGCTGCGAGCAGCAGATTGAGAAGTAAATCTCATGTAAATTGAGTTTAATTCAAGCTGCAAAAAATACGCTTCTTTCCACAGTTGTTGAAAGTTGTGCTAAATGGAGGAATATATATCTCTCTAAATGGTTGGCACAGAAGCGGTAAGCTTCAAAGCCAGAGAAATTGAAGACTGGAATCCATCCTCAATACTTCAACACAATTCTTTTGACACATGCTTAGGAGCTATATCTGCACTCCTTTAGCTTGGTGGTGTAGAAATTCAAGCTCACGTTCTCTTGGCCAACTGACCGGAGTCATTTTCAAACCTTCAGGCTCAAAGAACAGAATCTCTGTGCAACTGATCCCCTCTCTCCCTGGAGCTGGCTGCTCTCCCTGCAGAGCAGGGTTGAGGCCTCATTTACTGCAGAAGTTGCCTTGCGTGCAAGATGCAGAGGAGCATACTCTGGGCAACTCTCCACGCCCACACAGGGCATCTCTACTTCCTTACAGCCTGCAAAGTTTAGATGTAAAAATTTGCCTTTTGAAACAAAAATGAAAGTAGGAGAGGAAAGCCAGAAGACATGTAAGACAACTACAACTTTACCTTTCACTTCAGTATTATTAATGATCTCACCTATGGAATTAGTTAATGCTTCCTAAAGGATGGAGAGATAAAGACAAGGGATTCATTATCTCTTTTTTAATGTATTTATATTAAAACATCCTGATCGATTCCATGCTTGACTTGTTGCTTGAAAGGAGAACCTGTCCTTGATACTGTAGCACTGACAGACACAATTGCATTACCTCCCATTTCATCACCATTTCATTTGGTTCAGAAGCTTCAACTCGGATGTTTTCTGGGTTCTTGTCTGGAGCTGGAAACACAGTTAATAAAGTTAGTTTGCATATTCCTATTTTTATTTGTAGTTATTATTTAAATGCAAAAAACCCTTTTCTTATTTCAGCATTACTGAGAGTGAAAGACACCTCAACAAAGAGTGTTCATGAGATTAATTACTTGGATCAGCAAAGCTGCTGAGAATGAAACATGTTTTTAATGCAGTTTTGATTCCTAAGTGCCCGTGTTGTTTGGAGCCACCAGCTAACATGAAACTGTGACTTTTGGATTTCAAAGCACCAGATGTAAGGGGATTATCAGGCTGACATTTTTCTCCCTATGGGGATAGAAAACAGAAGGTGTATCATTAGTGGGGTGCACACAGCTGAAAAGCTGGAGGACCTGGAAGTGAAGTGAAAGGAGGGGAAAAGAAAAGAAAGAAAAATGCTGGGAATGCAAATGCTGGGCTGAATAATTGGCCTCTAAAATGACTTTCAGGGACACAACATTTTCTGTTACAATGAGAAATACACTGTGAATGAACATTTCTGACAAGCCTAGTGCTGCTGAAAAGCTCCCCATAAATCTTGAAGATCCTCTCCAGCATCTGTTTGTCTGGGAAATGGTTGCAAGGGGCCTTAAAGGTGCACAATCAGCAGAGCTCAGGAAAGCTTTCTGTTGTAGGTACCTTGGTAGCAAACACACTGATAACCATGGCAGTACAAATTCCTCAGCTGAGCATCCTCAGGCTGATGGAAGCAGCTGCAGGGTGAAACCTCTCTTTGGGCAAACTACTGCTTTGGCACGCAGGTTTGGCCAGAAAGCATTTGTGGTGTGCAGAGTGCTTTAGTTCCTCATCTCCTACCACGCACATCGAGCAGAAAAAACAGCACAAGGAGCCCTGGCTTCTTTACACCTCTCAGAAGCACAGGAGGGTAATTCTATTCCCAACAAAGCACTACAGATATTAACATTTAGAAAACTAGATGGCAGTGTTTACCAGCCGGAGGTGTCACGTAGCGCAGCGATGGTTTACTGGGCTGGCTCCTTCCGACAGCATTCACAGACATGACACGGAACTGGTAACTGGTGTATGGGGACAGGGACAGGAGGATGGTGGTAGTGTTCCCTGGGGCTCGGGCCAGCTCCTGCCACCTCCCCGGCTCCCACCGGCTCTCTTCAAACTCTATAATCGACTCTGGAGAAGAGAGGAAAGAAAACAGAGAGGAAAAAGGACAGCGCCGATATGAACTGCTTCTGAATAGCAGGATGGAAATGAACTTACAGCAAATTAACTGTCACAGTAAAACCAATTAAGTACGGCATTGAGCATAGTTTATTCTGACAGCTGTGATGTGCCATTATGTTAAATGACGTACAGTGATGCTACTGAAATCCTTCATACCATTAACAGGGCTGTTGTGGCTGGCCCCAGCTTTCCAAGACAGTCGAACACTTCGGTTTTGATGTTCTGAGAGCTGCAGGTCTTCCGGTGGGTCAGGAA
Source organism: Tragopan temminckii (assembly GCA_028571105.1). Taxonomy (NCBI): domain Eukaryota; kingdom Metazoa; phylum Chordata; class Aves; order Galliformes; family Phasianidae; genus Tragopan; species Tragopan temminckii. The sequence continues at coordinate 16,561,800 of JAOWBP010004220.1, read as the reverse complement.
CATCTGAGACACAGAAAGACTGTCAGGAACAAGCCAATTACTTCTGTTTATTTTGGTATTTTGGAAAGGACTGGAACAGAAAGCTCTGGTGAAAACAGTGGTATAACATCTCCTGATTTCAAAGTGGACAAGATTAGAAAAGCAGGAATTGCTTTTAAAGATCCTGCTTTGTAACACTGAATCATCCGGCCCTGCTTTCTCTCCTATAAATGCAACATCCCTCTTTAAGTGCATTTCCACCTGCTCTCATTACTGCGCTAGGAGCAACAGATTTTTCTTTTCAAATCATCACTAAGATCTATTGAATCATTAATAGATATTGACACTGCTCAGCAGAAAGTTATGTCAGCATCACTTGGATTTACTCTCTGCAAACTAGAATGCTAGAAGGGGCCTCGGCTGTGACAGCTATTGAACCCTGTCTGCTAGAGTGAAAGGATAACATTCATTATCCCAGCCATGGGGATCTATATTAAAAGGAAACAAGGAGATTCATTACCTGCCAGCTCAACTTGTGCTGTCCTGAGAATGTTAAGAGTCAGCTGCATATTTGGTGTGATAACTGCACTGCACCTCCTGGGGACAAGAGTGGGACTACCCAAGCCCTGAGCACAAGGCTGCCCCTATGGTGCTCTGCACACATTAAAGCTCACTTTCACATACGTGGCTGACAATTTGCAGTCTGATTATATTGGATTAGTTTGGAAATTGGATTGCATAAGGTCTTATGCAAAAAACAACTTCTCACAGCAGGAGGCTGATGGTAACCTCTCATTCCTTCACAATCACACACACACTGCAGTCCTGAACACAAAGCTGCACAGTCTCAGAGCTGATGCAGGAAATGCTTCCTGGTCATGAGGCTACTTTCAAAATTTAAGAACTCTGTGGACCAAGGAAATGAGATTGCAGAGTTCTTGATGGGTGCTTGACCTCCTTCTGCCCCAGTGTTCCAACTACATTTTTGGCTGACAGTGTCATTTCTTGCAGCAAAAACAACTGGCTCAATACACAATGCTGTCCCTGTCATTGTGAAAGCAAGGAATACGGAATGGACAGAATTTTTCAGATAACAATTCTGAGTTTTCTTGTGCATCTCAAGGCACATCAAGAAGTGTTAAAGGTTATGATTTCTTGTTTTTTCGTTCTTTATATTTCTTTCCCATGTTTCCTTGGGAAAAATCAGGAAAGCCTAACTTAATCTACAAGTATTTCGCTGTTTTACACTTTGAGCGTTTATGGGGCTAAAATTCTGTATATTAATTTGAAGACAGTAATGGTGTATCTTTGAGGTATCCAACCTGCTGTCTGTTCATCAATAATAAACACCTAGAAGAATTCTAAGTAAATATTTCTTTTGCCCATGTTCTTACACATGCAGCTGTTCCACGCTCAGTTCTTTAGTCATCTCACTAGTCTTTCATTGCAAAAGCAGCCTGAATTTTTCATTTGGAAAATAGACATTGTTAATCCACCAAGACCTTTCTTTTGTACAATAAACAAGGAAGAAAGAGCAAAAGACTGCTCTTCCTCTACTGCAAATTACCTTTTTAAAAGTGAATAAAGCATACCATGAAATTTTCATAAGTAATTTAAGATACAGTTTACAAACATTTTGAATTATATGATACTAAAGAACACAGTAACATAAATAACATGCATAGCATCTTCTTAATTTACTATTTACTGAAAAATATCATTCATTTAAAGTGTGGAAAAAGATCTCCAAGGTCAGATTGCGTTAGCTCTGTTGCAAGCACTGCCAAAAATGAACAAAAATGTAAAATTAAAAAAAACCCTTGAAATTATAATGACAAAAGTTCCCTGCAAAACAACATTCTAGCAGTTGACTCATGCCCTCAGGTAAGTGTTAGAAGCTGGTGGTGCAAAGAACTGTGCATCACTACGTAAGTTCATCCCCTTAATTCTGAGTGGTCCTTCAGGCCAGCAGGCAGCTGGCAAGGATGCTCAGCAAGGCCAAGTTGGAGGCTGTCTGGGTTGAGATCCTTCTCTGCTATGGATTTGCTGTTTCCCACTGGCCAATAATTTATGCTCACAGAGACAATTAGTCCTTTTAGATGCATAACTGCTCTTCAAGAGAGTTGGACATCTAAACATCATCCTTATGTGTTCCTTCCTCAAAACACAGTCCAAGTGATGATCAGCACAGAAGTCTCCAGTAAAGTGCTGTGAAGAACTGACAACGACTTCAAAGCAGAAGCAGTGCCATATTTAATATGCTATTACACTTCCAGCCTGGACAAGCTATTACAGCTCTGGGTGACTCCTGAACTGAGAACAACAGCTACCTAATCTTTGAGGTGATCAACTAAACAGAAAACAGATGTTTGCTTCAGCATTCCCATTCCTGCAAATATAAAGATGGCACATTCTTAACTGAGCTTAACAAGTGAGGGGCATGTTCCATCTAGGTCACTGAGGTAATTAAAATGGGTAAGAGAACCAAATAAACAGAAGCATTGTATGAAGCTGTAGGCATACCAGGAAAATATCTGCTTACCAAGAACAATTAACCGCGTTTTGGCGGTGACACTGTCAAGAGAAGTGCTCGCCACACACGTGTAAATGCCTTGATCCTCCAACATCACATTTGATATGAACAGCGTGTCCATGTCCATAATTATCCTACAGGGAAAAGAAGGGCACGTGCAAACAGAAAAAGTAAAATCTGTAAGACAAGCATATCACAGACTGACACTGCTGAAAAACTGTTCAGGAAAAGCTTAGTAAAGGAACATTTTGAATAACATAATTGCACATTAGGTCTATTTATTTTAATGCAATTGTAGTTGTATTATCTACTGTGGCATAGACTATTATTTGCATTTTTTAACGATTTAGACTCCATGGCCTGAAGTTGGCATATCTTTCTCGTTCTGAAAAGAAACACACTGATATCCATCAGATGAGCAATTGGAATGTAGGGTTTTGACACATCACTAAGAAGGGAAATCAATGACCTTAATTTATAAACTTCTAATAGGGCTGAGTAAAACTGAATGTTCCCAGCCCACTGGTGTCATGCCCGTGCACCAGGGCAGCTGGTATTGATCCAGGCCCCTGGGTTCTGTTGGGTTGAAAACTGATTGGGCATTTCCCTGGTTCTACCATCCCACCCTCCCAGGCCTTGGCAGGACCCTCCTCCACCTCTCCCGTACTGCAGTGTTTAGGAAATCATCCCTCTGCTATGTCTAATTAATAAAGATATCCGAGAGCCCAACATGGGGCCCTTCGTACAGACTAAAGGCTGAGCTCCATCCCATTACAGTCAATGGAAATACAAGAGTAGACAGAAATTCAGCCTGCACTTGCACTACCCTACTCATGTAGGAAAAACTCATTGATTTGACTGTATGCGATCCCAGAAACATGTTTTCTATTCACTTTAATATTACGAAGACTTGCTTTCGCCAGCTATAAAACACAGGAAAATACTAGTTCAACTGAAGTGGAGAGACAGAACTCCAGTTGACCTCAGAAGGGTTAGAGTTTTATTTTTGTGTTAAACCAACATTTATGTGGTATCGTGCATGATAGTGAGACAAGGTAAATAAAATAATTTGCCAGTCACAGCTACAGATGCATGTATATTTACATGCATGTAAAAATGCAGATCTATTCACATGTCAAGTGAAGAATTCTCACAGACAGAAATTTGCATTTCAAGCTATTAAGTTTCATGTTTATTAATACTTTTGCTCCAGCACCATACAACATTATTTCAGCTGAGCTCAAGAAAACTCTTGTTCTTCCTTGCTTACCTGCTGTCTTGTATGCTGCTGACTGACAGCTCATACCCATCTTTCCTCCAGGATAATTTGAAGCTGTTTTTCAAGTGTGAATCATACTCAGATTGACATTTCAATAAAATTGAATGTGATTTCAACACTTGGGGGTTCTTCGGAGTAATGACAATTTTTGTAGCATCTGGTTGATCACAGAAAACACTTCGATTAGGAGAGAGAGATTATTACATCAAATTTTCACCAGCACTTCATATATAGGAATCAACTTCAGGAGCAACGATCATGTCTTCATCTATCTATATACAAACACTTCAAGCAAAGGAGGCTGGTTTTGAAATGGAGATACGACAGGATATAATTTTCTATCTTGGAAAATTCTTTTTTAGCTCAGTCCAAACCACAGTGTTCTAGAAAAAAACAAATATACACACTAAAAAAAAAAAGACCAAAAAAAAAACAAAAACAAAAACAAAAACCAAAAAACCACAGATAAAAATTCTAGTTAGAAGACTGTCATGAAATGGATGATTAAAAAAAAAGCTGGAATATGATTTTTATGTCCAATTGCCATTGAAATAGCAATAGCTTTGGCAGTGAACCAAGAAAAATTACAAGCTTATTAAAGTCAAGTGAGAAAAAATACTGCAATCAAGTTTGTTCTTTTAATTGCCTCTAATCTGAATGCAGAAACAGATGAGTAAGTAGGAAGAAAGCACTTCTCTTTACAGTGAAATATTGCTTTGTGAGAATTTCATTGTACAATTTCATGTTTATTATATCTGTAAAACTTACAAAGCAAAGAGACTGGCCTGAAGTAGAACACAAAAAGACTTTCTTTTTTCTTGAGTTAGTTACAGCAAATGTGAATCTCAGAGTGCATTTGAGGACTTTGCTAACTGAGCATTTAAGTTCTTTCTATCGGCAAGGCCTAATTCCGAAATAACTTTGTATACAACTCACCATCCTGAATCTGTGTCCTCAACAGAAAATATCCACCCTCATCATGACCCTCAGGGAACATGCCCAACCAACCAACGAAATACTTTAAAACAGAACTGGAGCAGCACATACGTATCTGAACCTTACAGTCAAAGCCCCCTCACTCATCCTGCTGTAATGCACGTGGTGTTCATTGTAGACATTCATTAAATTTGGAAGATAAATGAGGTGTTACCTCTTATATCCAGATTTGCTGTGATTGCTCTTTTTCCAACAGAATTTGCAGCCCAGCAAGCATATGATCCCGAATCTTCCTTCTTTGTTTCTTTGATTTCTAGGGTGCCATTTTTATTTAATTCATATCGTAATGCTGAGAGTGGCTCTATGCTATCATCCTTAGTCCTAAAGAGAATAATAATAGTTATGGTTCATTTCAATGATTGTAGGAACCATTGTTGCGTGGTTAGGGGACAGATGAGTTTAGAGTCAGCATGTCAGTCTACTCACACGCAAGCAAACCATAAAGGGACATAAGCTTCCCGCAAATGTACAATGCACTGACAGTGTCTAGCAAGACCTTTAAACTACTCTAACTGAGCCTCTAATCCGTAACTGTCATATGTAATTTTATTGCAACTGTCAACTGCTGTGTCAATCCAGTGATTTCCAACCATATGGAACCACTTTCAGGTAGATGTACTCTTTAAATTATTGTCTTTCCAACTCAGCAATGTGTCCAGACTTCAAAAGGTGCCAACATTAAACTAAGGCTGATGAAGTTCTAGCAGGATTTGGCTACATACAGCTAGGTTCTGTTTAATAAATATCCCAGCACCTCTTACACAAGTATCAAGGACTTTCATCAACCTTTCATTTATTTAAAAATTAATTAAAAATATATATGTATCTTGAAAGAGAGTTCAGTTAGACAAAGGACACAGATATTAAACAGTCTTGCTATAAATTGCTAATTTATCTCCTCAAAACCAGCTCATTTTTCAGCGTTCGGGAAGCCTAGATAAACTTATTTCATGTGAAAAAGTCATTCTCAATAGCTTACCATCTAACATCTGCTGCAGGCGAGGCAAAAATTTCACAGTGCAGGAAGGCACTGTAACCAACAACTGCAGCATAGTTTTCACCATCTGAAGTCAGGATTAAGGGAGCAATATCTGCAAAACAGGATGCAAAACAAGCAGCACTACAATTCAGAACTGGGCTATAAATATGGTCTCTGCATCATACCCTTTTCCCACCATAGAGAGGTCAACTGAGCTCTGATAAGCCTCAGTGATAACAGTGGTTGACTGCTGGACATTTCAGATCACTAAATCTCGACTTCAGGATAGAGAACACACTCAGTTCTGCTTCCTTGTGAGACCTATCTTATCAAATAGGTTCCCATCACAATGTTTCTTCAAGCAACAGGCTAAGCATCGCAACTGAAATTAAAGATTGATAATCCATAATACCTTTAATAATTCAAAAACACAACTCTGGCCACAATCCAGTCCCCAGGGATCTTAATACATCTGAATTCTAAAGGTTTTGAGCCCAAAACAATCACCACGTTGTTAAGAATATCAACACTCAATCTAAGTATTGCTCATCATAAGGCTTATTGCATGAGTTTGGACAACATATTTCTTAAAATCTGGGGTCAATGCAGCAGAACAGTGACATGATTACAAACCCAAAGCTATTCCAAAGATCTAAGAATTATCAAAATGGGACACCTCAGTTACATCTTTCCGATAAACACAAAAGAGGTAGGAGACTACTCACTGAGGACATTCACGTTGGCACTAGCAAGGAGGGTACCATGCTTGTTACTGGCCTCACAGTGGTACACAGCAGTGTCCTGAAGCTGAAGGTTGGTAAGGCTGAGCTCCCCATCAGAGACTCGCCCTCTGAAGGTCCTACCTGCAAAGACCCAGACCATATCAGAAGATGGTGCTAATTAAGAAACATGAAAAAAGACCAGAAATTAATGAGCATGAGTGCTATCCCACGTTCCCAACAGATGGGAGCAGCACTGGGTGAGGGACTCATGGGTACTGCCACTCCATGCTTGCACAGCTTTCGCCCCTACTTTCTTCAAGACCATATTTAAATATTTAGTATTAATTAAATAAATCTGAAGTTATGTCTAAATAGACATCAAACAAGATGTCATTTGGTGCACTGGAGTTTGTGCATTCCCTGGGCATGATACATGTGCATCTCTCACCCATTCCCAACAGGACGATGTCGGACCTTTACTTACCATCAATGGGCATCCCATTAAGTTTCCACTGAATGGTTGGCTCTGGGTTGCCGATGGCCTCACAAAGCAGCAAAAGATTCTCTCCTAAGCTGTAAACACCACCTCTGGGTTCCTTAATCCACCGAGGAGGCTCTGCAAGAGGGACATGGCATGCAGCAGGTGTCACAGCCAGACCAGTATAACTCTGCTATTACCGCTGTTCTCCAGGAGATGGCAAATGCTGTCAGCAGTTCTCACAGCTCCTGGCAGCCTATTGTGCAGCTGCAGTGTATTTCTTGCAAACTGACATTAGAAAAGGTAAAAATTAGCATTAACGTACATCAATTTCTGTCCTTCGGCTCTGTAAAATGCAAACGTTGGGGAAAGCGTGGAAGAAATGGGCAGCGTCTACCCGTGTGGAAAACAAACACAAAAGAGATGGGAGGTGAGAGGCTGGGTGGGAGGTAAACTTAATTGTGTCAGCATTTTCACAAGGACCCTCAGACAGGAGGTTGCTGCCTCTGAAATGACATGAGACTATTTCAGCAAGTCAAAACACAATGCAAACAGCCATTCAGCTGAGAGACTCGCCAGACATGAGCAAGTGGTTTGCATCAGCTCACCCAGGAGGGCAGAGCACGGTGATGCAGGAACAGTGCTGATCACCTCCACCTGCTCATTTCTGTGTGCTGGGGAGATGCACTGTGCTATTCATTCAACAGCCTAGTTTTCTATCGTGTATTCAGCTCAGATATTCATATGTAACATGTTAAAGCATGCTGAGGCAGGGAATGGGAGGATCACCATCCTAAGGAGCAAGTTGCCCACAGGGTGGTGGTAGAAGAGCAGCAGTTGGCTGCTGCATTCCCTACGCCCTCTCTCCCCAGCACTGCCAGTTAAACCAGGACAGCTCTGTCCTTTGCAGAACAACCTCTGAACATCAGATATCCAGATCTCATTAGAAAAAGGAACAACCATAAGGGAGGGAAGGGAACTGAGAGAAAAAAATACATGCATTAATCTGATGAAAGCTTTCTGCTATCCACAAACCAAAGGCGTTGAGCCTGCCTACGCTGCAGAGGATGGCCTTGATCCAAAATACAGCCTCACATTTGTCATTACCTCTCCCTGAGAAGCAGCAAAGCTCCAAGTTTTAATTCCAGACCTGACACTACCTCTATTCTGCTGGCCCTGAGCTGATCGCTGGACTCCTCCATCCCTATTAGAAAAAGATGAGCTAATGTGCGGGAAGCATGAGGATTCATTAGTTAATTCTCATAAAATGCTTTGAAGATTAACAGTGCTGCTGTCTGGTAATACATCTCCAGATGCTATCAGTGTGATACACTAAAACAGTGTCATTGCTCATATTCACATAGAGATATTAAAAGAAAATACCCCTGATCTGTGCTAAACAGGACGCAAGCTCTGCCATTTCCACTTCAGAGCACTCATGAAGAGGTGCTGTTCAGCAACAGCTAAAAAACAAAGTAAAATTTAAGACACCAAAGTTTATATAAAACTATAACATCTTTGCATTTTATTCACAATACAGATTTCTTCTTTCTGTAGTGCTGATTGCTCCCCTGCAGCACACCACACGCAACCATACTTGTTATGCTTCCTTATATTTGACTCCAGGAAAAAAAAAAAAATGCACACAGCAGAACATTTTGGTTTTGCCAGTCTCTTTCTTTCTCTCTCTCCTACTCTTTATGCTTTCATCAGAAAAAAAAAAAATAATAAAAAAATAGGTCAAAGGCATGGAGGTGAAAAGGAGGTAACACTCCTGATGATTTTTTCCCCTTACTGTGTCCACCACAGAGTACTTGAGGCAGGATGCTTCATTGTTTTGGAGGAGGTCAAACACCAGGCACAGCCTACATACAAAGCACACTTCTTCATTTCATCTGTCCACTCACTTCTGAAAGTCAACTGCAGATATATTCCACTGTTGCTTTCCTTTCTCAGCATGGCAATTTCTGTGGTTGCCCCAAGGAAGTGATGCAACTGTGAAGTTGCAGTCAATGAGATTTTGTCAAGTATGAAATGCAATTTCACAGAAAGGCTGAAGAATTTCTCTTCTTTGTGGCTGATATGCTATACCACTTTTAAGTACATAAAAGGTAATAATAACAAAATACACACTTACACTTTAACAACTGCAACAACCAGTGGTTGGACGATCAAATTGTTAATCTGCACAAGTAAAATAGTATGGCAAATGTGTCACTGCATAATATATCCTTGCAGGTAAGAGTTATAAATATGGTCTATCTAATCAACAGATTTATACTTTTTATGTGAATATAATGATAGGTCTGGAAACGGAAAGGATCTAAAATCAAGCCCATTCTTGTGCAATAAAACAAGATCCTCTGCACCTACAATACACAGGGTGGTTTTTTTTTCTTTTTCTGCAAGAGCTGTGTTTCTGAGCAGAGTTCAGATTGTGATCCAGTATATCTTCCAGACCAGTTTAAGCAGACATCTTCCATCCTGTGTTTATGAAGCCAATCAGTGCTGCCTGATGAGAACTGCTTTGCACTTGTGAAGCCCATCCTTTTTATTCCTGACCAATTTCCCAATTTGTCAAGATCACTTCAAATTCTTCTTGCATCCACCCAAGGTCTGGCAATCCATCCCACTTTAGGGTTATCATCTTCAGATTCAGATGCAGTTATCAGCCTGGGGTCTGCATCCCAGCTGAAACAGCTTCCCCATGAAACAGGGAAAACTACAGCTTGAGTCTCATTAAACCAACCAGCCATCTATCTGCCTCACACTAGTTTCACCTACTGTATTTTTCTCTAGCTCAGTAATGAAAGTATTACAAGACATAGTTGCAAAGGCCCTTAGCTATTCTATCATTACAATAATTAATCATTACATCGTAATGATTATTTCTATTAAAGACAGCCTTGAAGCCTCAGTCAAGATCAAGGTACCATTAGATCAGGCACTGTGATAGTGGCAAGATTTTGAGGTTATATAATCCCCCAAGCCTAACATATAAGCAATAATTGAATAAACAAACATTCTCAGTTAAAACAATTTGAGAGCTTGTTTCTATTTTTTTAATAGTTTGTTCTCTCTCTAACAACAACAGGCTTTTTGTGCCTCTTCCAGTGTTCTAGGCTACATCTTTCCTTGCAGAGAGATTAAAATATTCAAGTAGTCAACAAATTTGCTGGCTGAACATTTTCGTATGCTTGGTAATAGTTGCCTGAATCTTTGCCCTTGGAGTACTGTAGGATTAGTAAGTGGGCTGCACAAAAATATCATCACTTCAAACTGTTATTTAGAAATCTGTGTTGGTTTGAGAGCCTAAAATATCAGAAAGAAGAGCAGAAGAAGTGACATAGTGCAGGAATGATAGCAAAGTCTTGATTTATACACCAGCATTAGATTGAGCACAGTTGGCAGTTAATAACTGAGATAATTTTTCTTCCATATTTAATTTTCTTTTCCTTGCATACATCCCTTGAGAATTGCCTGTCAGGCATGAGGATGCCCTACGTCAGCAAAACCTCCCCGAAACCAACTGAAATTAATAATGTTCAGTTCCCCCAACTCAAGATTTGCCCTTGAGTGTGCACATGCGAGTTGCAGCAAGAATGATGAACATGCCCATCTCTGATGAATGTTAATGACATTTCCTGTTTTGAAATTACAGGAAAAAATGCTGTTTGTGCTCATGATACTCTGCATGTGAGGTCTTAATAGACAGAATTCCTGTTAGTGACACCAGCTAATGTTAGTTATACAAATGAAAAATGAACTCAACAGGAATTGCAAAAGCATTCTTTACATTGCAATGGTTAGAGTGTATTTCTTTCTTTCTTAAAATACTTGTTTGCTAATGAGTAGGAAGAACAATTTGCCTAGAAGATTTCCTTTCTCTAGAAATGGGGAGAAAGAGGGTCAGTAATCTGGACTGCTTAATAAATGTTATTTCCCTGGTACTTTAGTTTTTGCAGCTCCTGCAATTTCTTTGAAGGATTCAATTTTTACAGGCAAGAAAATCATAGCCAGATTGTTAAAATATTCAGCTAGAGCAGTGATGCTCCAAACCATCTGTAATGATTTCTAGGAGTCAGCACTTCCCCTCCATCACAGCTGAACACTTGCCATGCTTTGGTATCCTCCTCTGCCTCACTTCCAGGAAGGGAGAGAAGACTATGACACAAAAGGCTGTGCCAAGTGAAAGGGGAGAATTTATCATGTAAGGAGAGAATTTAATTTTGTAAACGAAGAGAGGAGTGGTACCATATGCGTTTAACTGTGGTGTAAACTAGAAAAAGAAAATTGAGCTAAATGATCTGGCCCAGTATAGACATTTTCACATTTTTAAAATCAAGTAGAATAATTACATTCCCTACTCTGACTTTCAGATTAATACAAGACATTTTATCAATACCTCTGCTTGACTAACTTGCATCTTAATGTATGGGATCTATAATTTATGCATATATTTGTGCTTTTGCTTACTCCTTTGTAAAGCCTTCATGGTTTAGGAAAAAATCACACATTAATTCTATTAAAAAACAAATACTCCTTTATGCAAGTTTCCCAGAACTAGAGGGCAGATCCTGCTAGCAAAAGTTGATATCACTGGTTAAGTTTATGGTTTATTAAAAAGTGATATTAGCAAAATTTACATCCCACTGATCACCTATCAGTGTTCAAAATAAAAAGCTCTGTAAAACGTACTCCGCACCTTCCACATGAACATGGAATTCGTGTTTTGCTCTGCCCACAGGGTTGCTTGCCGTGCACTGGTAGGTTCCTTCATCAGCTGCAGACACGTTTTCTATCTTCAGTACCTTCCCAAATTTATCTGTTACAGGTTTGTCCTTGGGCAAGTTTGCAGTAAGTTTGACCCAGCTTAGATGAGGAGTTGGGCTAGTAGTAAAGAAGAAAAAAAAGATTTTGAGTTGGATACCAAGAGGCTGTAATGATTCATGTTAGCATAGTTGCTGGAGTTCACGCATATGAGTTGCAAGAAGTTTTCAGTTGTTTGAGCTCTTTCAAAACCCCAAGCAATAGTACAGGCTGTACGATAGACTACTTCTTAGTCAACATTGTCCCTTGATTTGAAGGACCCCTATGAATAAGTCCTTCATAGCCAAGCCCAGGCCATGGCACAAGGCTGCATTCCTTGTAAACATTGGCATGAACTGTGTCAGAAGGAATGGAGATCATCTTGTCTGACTCCAAAAGGGCATTCTAGGACAAACAAGGAGGTAAAGACTTCACTGGAGTGACTTCACTCAGCCCTGCTGGATTAGGAAGATGTCCAGACATTGGAGATGGCTGAAAACATTCCTTACGCTTTCAGAAAACAAGTGGCAATGACACAGAAATTCAGGACAGACTGCTGTATGCACAGTCCCAGCTGGGATTCATGACCCCGACACCATACACTTTGTCATATCTGCTTACACTTGTGTCCATCTGTCAGGGTGGCAAAATGCCCAGGCACAAGCTACTCAAAGGCCCAGGTACCAAAAAAAACCTATGGCTTTCCAAGAGCAGTGAGCATAATGGTACAAATGTTCTGTTTCCTGCAAGGGTTCTTTTCTTGCTTGTCTACCAAAGTCTGGCACCATGTTGCCTCAGTGCTGCACTGAGGGAATGCCCTCCTGACACTGATGTTACTCAGATTATACGATTTCAGAAATGACAGATTGGAAATGTACTTATTTCCTTATTTTGCAATTGGCTGCCCCTGATCTCAGTTACTTGAAATCTGGCTCAGTCTATCCACTTCCCTGATTTGTGGGCATTTGGTTGGATGGACTGGCAGAGACATAGATTAAGCTAATCATTTTTCTGCCGGAAGTGGAGAATTCAACAAATATTTTATTTTTGCTTAAGTGCTGTGTTTTTTGAAGCATTGTCATGAAAAAAAGACTCACGGTGGGAAAAATAAAGCTCCTCCTGAGCAGAGACTTCGTCGTCCTTTGAAGCCGAATAGTAAAATAAAAATTGGCTTTTTGTTTCAAAAATAAAAGTTTCCTAGAAATTATTGAACGAAACAAAAACATTTCTTTTCATCTTTTTCCAAATAGTGCCTTTTTTTTTCCCTCTCCTTTTGTACACAGTATTATTAGTTCCTGCACGTGAAAATTCGTATTTGTGTATTTCTGAGGTGATTTGCCTGTTCAGTACCTTGACAACATTATAAACTCATAGCTATGGATTTGTGGCCCGCGAATTAGTTTGATGTGCAATGAATTAGACAAGAAAGTGCTGCAAGAGGGAACTAAAACTCACTGCAGATAGCTAGAGCAAATCCAACCGAGACAAGTAATTCACCACCTCTCAAAAGATGGCAACCAACTGCAGAGGCATAATCTTGCCAACTCAAATGATGCTGAAAGAGTAATGCCTTTTCAAGTCCACATGGAAAAACAAAATGCCCCAAACATGTTTGTTCAGGCAGATAAATTTCCTGATTTCAGAATTTTATAGGGCCGGATAATTGCACAGCCTTTAATATGAGTTATCAGCCTACTAACCATAGTGTACATCCACAGACCTGCAGCCCCACAAAAGACCAAGAGAACACAATGGTTTAAGCCCTCATTTAATAAAAAGCCAGAAACACAAACAAACCAGAAGCAACAGTGCTTTCATTGTGGTTTAGTGATGACGTTTTCTCTCTACCAGTTTCTTCTCTGGTGGTAACTCTTTTGGGGCAGACTACTGCATCTGCAAACAGGCAGTAAAATCAGAAAGCTGGACTGAGGGCACAGTGGAGCTTATTTTTGCCCTGAACTACGGCTGCAGAAATCAGGTCCAGAGAGAAACTCACAGCTTCACCTTGAGGACCATACTTAAATGAGCACTGTTCCCTTTCTTTATTTACCTTATTTTGTCCTGTTAATTACAACACAAAATAAAATTGCTCTGATCTCATTTCCCAGCACATAACAGTAGCTTAAACTGCTCCCTGTATTATTAGTGAGCATATCCTCACTGAGATATTCTGCCATGCTTAGTACAGCCAGAGCCATGACTAGAGCTTCCAGAGCTCTGTGCTGCTTTACAAGGAGTACACTTGCTCTAGAAAAACACTGCATAAGTCTCAATTTAAAATTAAACAGACATATTCATACATTTGTAGCAGAATAAGGTGATTAAATCTGTGTATTATTGCACATTACTCACAGCCCTTCAGCAATACACTCGAGTTGCAGGACACCTCCCTTGATAACAGTGACTGATGAGCTGCTGCCAGCAGATTCAGGAGGGATCAACAGTTTGGGTTTTCTTTCTTTAATAAAATTTGCTGCAATAGAAAAAATATATATATATAAGTTAGATTCAAAACCTTAGTATCTTCGCTTTTCCTTCCAATAACATTACAAACATTATTCTAGTCTGAAGGCTTCTGACATTTTCTTAGTTTCCTTATTGTTTTATATGGTTTAAGATCAGTGCAGGAAGAATCCTGTTCTGCTTACAGCTAGAAAATGGTGATGGTGGTAACAGGCGGCAGCAGTTACTAGGGAAGCTCCACTTCCTATGGCTTCATGTCCTTGCTTTCATAGCACTGGCCCCTTTCTATCATATATTTTGGCCAATTGTTGATACACTTGATCTTTCAATTACTGATCTTCTGGTGTGCAGCATCTTTCTTAGCACCCTTCTTCTGCATTGACTCTCCATCATTTTTTAAACTCAGATGGAAGCCATCTTTCTGACTTGAATATCCCCCAGAAATGCCCTTGTTATAATTACTAAATCTATGGTA
>JAOWBP010004220.1:16519537-16540014 GCA_028571105.1 Tragopan temminckii | reverse complement strand
GCAGAAGATTAACTGTGTCGCAAAAGTGACACAGGATAGAGTTATCAATGCAGCACATGGACACTGTAAAATTTACAGCCAATTGATCTCCTTGCAGCGATACCACTAAAACTGTCACGTCAGTCCTACATGCAACTCCCCACATACAGACATAATGAGAGAGGCCAGAGAATTCAGAGTAGCTCTAGTAGCTACATTCAGTAGCATTCAGAGTAGCTACATCTCACATATCCATAATGCAGGGGAGAATGTTATTTAATGGCTCTGAAAAAGGCTTGCTGAAGTACCAGTGGGAGGACACTCACAACGCAGGCAATCAAGGTGTGAAATAGCCACAGGGAAGATGACAAACTGCACACCTGACTTCAGTTATGGAAACATCTTCTAAAAGCCCACATTGATATATAAAGCTCTCAAAACAGTAGTGGGAAAGACTTCATTGCTAAAGTATTATTTCCTGCCAGGGCTGTATCTTGAATGATGTACAGCATTCAAAAACCAGAATCACAGTGCTGTGGCAGTGTATAAACCGTGGAAATGAAAGATTATCAGTTTCCAGAGTCATCTGTATAAGGAACCAGTCTCTCTTTAATCCCCGGGGTGACTCAAAGTTTAATGACCTAACTGTACTTGAGATTAGGCTGAAATACCAGTGACAAATTAGGCTGGCTGAGAGAAATTTCAGAGCAGAGACTGGGTCAGTCCCTCCTACTTATCTGTTCAGAATATGCAGTAGAGACATGAAAAGAAAGTATAAAATCTGAATTTGAGTTAAGCTGTATACAGAAGTTTAACAACTCTGGTGCAAGCAAGACAGCTGCAGGTTTACTCAGACACCTATTAGCACATTTTTTGTTTCTGTCCTAATGCTAACAGCTGAAATGACTTTGTACAATTACAACTGTACTGAGGATGAGAATTTATACCAGATAGAGAATGGAGTGCATTTAGCCTGGTGTTTCACATGTTCCTGGGAAAAGCATTGAGAAGTCAAACTGTAGGGAAAAGGTTTCTGTAAATAGCTGTAGAAGTCCTTGGTACCACTGTTCCTGGTTCCTATCAGTAACTGGTTTAAAATGGGAGCTGATTCATTATTTTAAGTCAGCAATTAACATATATTTTGAGAACTACTGTAGGAAAACATCACTATGCTCTAGGTCTGCTTTTGTAACTTTCTCTGTAGTCATTGTTGGAGATGTGTCCTGGATACACAGTTGTATCATGGTTACAACAAAATCCCTAAAAGATATAAGGGTAATGAAAAATAGAAATAATCAATAAAATTCTATACCCTGGAAATTCCTAGCTCATCAGACACTTTGATTAGGAGCTAAACAATTTGTTATACACATGTATGGCACAACACATCAAAGAAACTTAAATATCACTTAAAATCACCAACCACGTGAGTACAGCTAGAGCAGCTTCCTATATTCAGCTCAGTGCATCAACTGCTATTCTGGTCCATGCTGTAAATGCAGTAGTAAAATCTGTAATTTCCACTGCAACCTTTGAACTGTTAATGAGATATTACCTGCTTTGTAATGGATTTTTTTAATTGCTTCATTACATTGAAAAAGTTAGGAAGTCTGACTGTCAGGAAGTCCAGGGATGTCAGGCCCCTTGCTCTCAAAGAAACAATTGTCTCTCAGGCAGACAATTTTATGTCTAGGCTCTGTTTCCATCCTCAGAACTTTGGTCTTTTAGAGCAAAGGCTTTAGAAATACTGAACATAAATTTTAACTGTTTGCCATGAAGAGTCTTTTACACTACAGTTAATTAAAGAAGTTTAAACCCTACTTCTTCTCCTCCTCCTGGCAATGGGCCTACTCAATAGTTTGAGCAATAGATTCCCTGAATACAGGAGGAAAGGAACCGAGGTCTGTGTTCTCACCACTACATCCATCTTCATTTTGCATGTATCTTGTAACAATCTAGACTTTGTAAATGATACAAAAATGCAGATTATTCTCAGAGCCAATTCTTCCTCTTTCTCCTTAATGTCATCATATATAGAGGAGGTGGGGTACTTTCATTATGTAGGTGACATTTAATGATCATTCCTCCTGACGTTGCTAATGCTTTCCTGGAATGACTACTCCGAGTAAACACTCTTTTGTTCTCCTTTTCAGCAGCAACCTTACTTTCCTTACAAACCTGGCATTATACTTCTGTACAATGGAAATTTAATTTATGAAAAAAAACCTACCCCAGTCTGTCTTGCTGTTTTCTTCTTTACTTCATTGGCACAGCGACTTGCCAAGCAGCTTACATTTTACTTGAATACAGCTGGCAAAGCACTGCCACCTCTGCATCATTATCATGAATACATGTAGTGATCTCATATGTACCAGTCACTGCTTCAAAACTTGTGGGTGAATAGAGGTAATTTACCCCAAAGTCTTCTGTGTCTGATTGCCTAATTTACAGCAGTTCTGTGCACCAGCAGATCTCTTTCATTTGAGCAGAGCTGTAGACTATCCAGCGCTTCAGAAAATGAAAGGTGTCTTCTATGCTCCCTGAATCCTGATTTAATTTGCAGCATCTACGTTATACAGTTAAAGAAATAGAGGCAGAAGTATAGGAATTAAAATAAATGCCCTACTCTCATTTAGGGGGTTCTCAAATTTTCCTCTTCTAATTTCATGTTTTCCTATACTGAATTTATGACCAATATCGCCTTTCTCTTCCTCAGTTACTCTCAAACAACAAGTTCCCAAATTTCTTGATATGAAGCCATCATAGGAACACTGTCCTGGCCAATGCCCAGCTAGATGACCTCCAGCTTTTACCAGTAAATTTTGTTCCTCTCCACAACCCAGTCCTGAAAGCCACCTAATTTTCCCTCTGCCTTACTCTGTGCTAATGATGGAAGTACTCATTTCTATGATCAGTAATTTTCATAACTACAGTTTTGAGAGCTCATTTTCCATTCAACTCCAGAACTTTAATATTCTTCCCTTAAGTATTTATACTACACCCTGAATGCTACCAACACCAGGCTAACAAACTTATGGTTGATTGGATCACCACCCCTTGAGTTTCCAAACACTTGCTTTGTTTGCTGTTTCACAACAATAAGCTGCTATTTCTCCCATCCTCCCCGACTTCACATTCCATGCTCTGAGATGGAGGCCATACTGCCTTCCCAGTTTCTGGGCACTCAGCCCCACAGTAACCAGGCTGGAACATTACAGGCTTATGACTCTAAGCATTTACCTTCCAATAAATATTTGGAAAGTGAAAGCATGATTCTTAATTCTTCATCAAATACACTTGTCTTGTATTAGAAATAACACTAGCTCAAAAGTTTTCCCCCTTTTCTTAAAAAACATTTTCCCAACCTTAGATTAAAACCATCTTTGTTTTCACTGACAATGCATTTTTATTCATTGCCCACTACATTTTTAATTTTTCAAATATTTCTTGCACCACTACTTATGCCATTTTTTAAAATCTTTTCTTCTTCTCCTTTCTGCCATTTGTTTTCCCTCTCCAAACATTTTAATATGTTAATGATGTGCTGGTATCCTCTCTCAAACCAATTATTTCTGTCCAGATTAGGCGGAGAATTTTATCATGCAGCAATTATAATCAATAGCTCTACTTTCTTCTTCACAGAAAGAGCAAAGTATTAGAAGTGGAAGCATCAGAAGAGAAAGCAGAGGCTTTAAGCAAAAACAAATCAGAAAAGAATCCTGATGGGTTTCATGAAACAGGCAAAGAAAGCAAACTATAAAGACATTTAAATAGCCACGTCGAAACAAATAATTGTTTTCTGTCACTGAACATTCAGTTCCCCTGGGATGGTTATTAGAAAGTTTATATTAATTTATCCACTAGCCCAACCTCCCGAGGCAAAGTGTAGCTCAGAAAGCAGAAGTAAACAATAAATGTTTTCCAAACTAATTTATCTGGGAAAACAGACGTGCGATTTACCCCACTGTTTTTGTATTAAGTAAAGATGATGAGGAGCATCTCTTGGAAACATGCAAGATGAATGGTGTGGTCTGAATCCCTGCATTCAGATTTTGTTGTTCAGATTTCTGGTCTCAAAAATTGGAATGAAATAAAATCAGTTCAGAGGGCACAAAATTTTCTTTCAGGCATCCACTGATCTACAAACAACATTATTTCCAAAGTTTTTTTTTTTACATGAAGTATAATGAAAGTGAAGCAAAAGCCCTTACTTGGAACAATAAGTTCAATTTCTTTTGACATGGCAGTTCCCAGCACATTGGATGCATAGCAACGATATTTCCCTTGAAAATTGGTGATGATTCCATGGTTCTGAATCACAAATGTCCCAGAGTTGTTACGTGTGATTATCCTGGGATCAGATAGCAGATCAAATGGTTTTCCATCCTTTGTCCAATTGAAACTGAAAAATAAAACAACGATTACAAAGGAATGGCTGCAGTATAGAGAGTACAAAAACAGTGGGAATTATGGTTCCCATGCTGCAGTATCAAAACAAAAGAAAAAAAACACTATATAAAAGGAGGTGAGGGTAAAATGAACACTGCGCTGCTATAATTTGTGCTAGCTACTGAGCATGTCCGCTATTGGACAGTTCACTTTTGGACAACTGTGACACAGAATAAGAACAGAGAGCTTTACAAAAGGACAATAAATGAGAGACGCCACCTGTGAAAGCAAGAGCCACAGGACAGGACAGTTGGGACTTTTGGCAGGGATCTATATGAGCTATACAAGAGGTACCACCATAGAACCCAGGAGAACATGAACAGACTCTACTCAGAAATGAAACCTCTCCCAGTGAGAAAAAGGCACGTTGCTGTCTACGCACAGAGAGAGCGAAGGATTTCAAACAGCAGAAGCTGAATGGTTTAAATGGAAACAAAGCTTAACCTTGCCTTGCAACTCTGAGCAGGTTCCCAAACACCTGCTATTCCTTTTCTCCTCAGAAGAAGAATAATGTTTGGCAAAGGCTAAAAGCAAACTCAATTTCTGCTTGCTTCTTCAGGTGAAAGCAGTACTTACGTGGGCTGCGGGTTTCCACTGGCTTCACATTTAATTGTAAAGTTCTCGTCAAAAGGGTAGGCAACCTGGGTTTCAGATTGCTCCTTGATTGTTGGAAGCTGTGCAACTGAACACAAAGAGACAGCAGATTAAATCCTCTTTCAAGCATAGCTGTGCACAGCTCAGGGCCTTTCTTTCAACAAGACAATGTCAGGATTACCTCACTGCTGCAAACTGTGAGGCTTGCCTTAAACAAGGGATGATTATCATCACTCTCCTGACATTGACAACACTTTGCTCCCCAAATCTGTATCTGTCTATAGACTCACAGGCACAGACACACACAAAGTCACAAACTTCTGTCTTCATTCTGGGTAAAATTACAAGGAAAACCATTGACTGCAAAGATGAGAATGTACCCTCCAGGACAAAAATGCCACGAGCAGTCACACAGTGATTTTTCACTATCTTTTTTTTTTTTTTTTCTAAAGGAATTAAAAGTGTTGCAAATATCAGTGTAACAAAACCACAGAAGGAAAGATGTGCCCTGCCATGTAGCTGGGGATAAAGGGATCAGCACATCCTTATAGGCAGCCAGAAAGAAAATTAACATTGTCTTTGGTTTCTCTTCGAAGTTCGGGAAGCTCAGAGCTGAAGAAAACCGTGGAATGATACCATACCATATGGTCTCAAAGCTGAGCAATTTCAGGCCCACGAGCTTCACTGATCAGACACAATTCCTTTTTATTAAAACATAAAGACCTTCATTAAAGCACATTAAGGGCTGGATGACTCCCCTGTGTAGGTACTTAAAGCCAGTGGTTGCCCAGACAGTTTGGCCTGCGCTTTGCAGTCCCAGCTCCACTTCTGCTTTACTTAAACGCAGGGAGTCACTTCCATCTCCTTCACTGATAAACAAGTTCAGGTAGCTTTATGAAAACGTGCTAAAACCCTGCTTAATCACCTTAATCCTCTGCAACCAGGGCTGCTCACAGCAGGTAACCACACTGCCAATGTCCTGCTCCGAAGCTGCTGCACTCAAAAGCCTGCTGAGACCCTACAGTTCTTTTTCTATCAATATAATTCATTCAAAACCCAATATGGTTGAATTTTGTTTTGCTTCATCCCCAGAAAGCAAACTGTAGTGTGTAATCCTCCTGGCCACCCAGGCAGTGGAGTCCACTGGCCACCACTGGGTTGTCCCACGTGGGCTTATCTCGTATTTCACACATACTGAATGCACACCAACCGTGTAGAATAGGCAGCTTGAACATCCCAGCCAGACAGATAGAGCTGCTGCTCCCCAGGGTGGGGCGCAAGGCATAGGAAATTCTTCTCTGGGGATTCATGTGCATCCCAAGACATACACCTGCTCCTTCTCCAGGCGAGACGGCAGGTTGGAGACAAGTAAACACAGTTTCATGTACATCAAAGAAGCTTCAGGGAGACTCAGAACCAAAATAATGGATTTATGTGAAGGACAGATCTGACCCCAGAGCTAAGCGGTGTGTTGGATCTTGAACATCAGGTAGATGTTATTAGACAAGTTTACTGCTGCATCCAAACAAGTCTAAACAAAGTGCTTCACATTTTTATCACTTCTAAATTTCCCAAAGGCCATGTTCTGGTAGAATTAAATTCAAAATGGAACAACTGAAAGTAGGATTTAATACTTTTTTCTTCAGGGAAAGGGAAAAAAGGGGGAAAAAAAAAATAAAAGCAAGCATGCCAAAACAAAACAGTAAAGTGTTCAGTAAATAGCTACAACTCACCTGATAACGGTATTTCAATAGCTGCTGCCAAACTCAGTACAAAGAAAAACAGGCATATGGTGATCCTCTTTGTGCTTAATAGCATCTCCATCACTCTTCTGTAAACAAGGAGTCCAAACAGAATGAGATATACCTTATGCTTCCTCTCACCATCAATTCAAATCAGGTGTAAGATGGGAAACTGGGAGCCTAGCAAGGAGAAGAGACAGCCATATTAGCGTGTATTAACTCGGCTCTAATGAGGTTACTAAATTAAAGCAGTGCTTCAGGATTTGCAGCTAAATTGCATGAAGGTACTGTTTCCACTCCTCTCTCCATCTCCTGGCTAGAGGAAGGTCCTATATTAAGCCTCTAAAGAAAAATACATGCACAAAGTAAAAATCAATTACAGCACAAAAGCATAATTATTTTTTGCTTTGCAATTAAAGTAGGAATAGCTTAAAATATGATATATTTGTAATTATTCCACTTCATAAGTTTTTCTAATGAGAACTGTGTAAGTTGGAAAGTAATGTAACAGAGCTAATGAGAGAAATTTAGTAATTTAGTACATTAATGACCTTACTCATAAATCTCATACATCTTTTTATCTTTTATTTATGTCTTAAAAAAACATAAAAAGGACATTTAGTCCAATTTAGTTCATTAATAAGGAGCAGAGCACGAAACATTGCCTTTTACTCCATTATCCCAGAACTACTGCACGTAGGTTTTACACATTCCATTACACACCCTCAGCACTGCATTACAAGGTAAAAACGTCAGGCACCAGCCAAAAGGAGGAAAAATCTGTGCTAATGAGAGCTTAAGTGCCACTCACAGGGGAGCAAAGGAGAGGGCTCCGCAAGTGTGGGTGTATGAAGGATTTCAGTCATCAGCACCACTTGCAAATATCAGCGAAATATTAACAAGTGTAAGGTATGTTTCGTGCTGCTTATCTGCTAACACAGCACTTACAGCACATCCAGCTCGAGAAATTCAGACTTCAGCTGTCAGGATCATTTAGCAGGAGCACTGTCCACTACGGGGAACCTTTACTCACTCAACTCATGAAACCTTCCTGGAAATCAACGTCCTCGAGACTAAAATCTCTGGTTTAAGATTGAAATTGGCCAGCAAGGGGACAAGAGACAGACATGATAATCCCATAAGCCTCATTTGTGTAGAAATGAGGCTAAAAAACAGATGTCATACAGATATCTTAGGCACTGAACTCTCCCTGGTGAAAGATGCTGGCTGACCTGCTCAGTGCCATGCTCAGCAGGGAGGGACAGCACAGAAGGACGTGGGGATGGGGACCCTCTGACTGCAGATCAGCAACCAGCAGCAGCACACTGGTTTGAGGCAGGAGATAATCAGCTCAGCTGCGTTCCTTCTGGCCCGACCTGCAAGCAAGAGGCCTTTCCACAGCTCAGGCTACTAAAATCTTTGTTCCATGTCCCAGGGGCCAATACATGGTGGCTGCACAGACTCTGCCTCCACCTACCAATGGATCCACAGCCACACAGATGCTCTGGCAGCACGCTCCCCAGCCACACAGTTGCACTTCAGGTTCAAACACCCCCCAGGCTCTCCCATCCATCCCAGCCTTGAGCGCTGCCACGTACCCAAACTTCAGGCAGTACAATGCTTCACTTCTACAACCATTCAACTCCAAACCAAAATTTCTCATCTCATGCCAGATCCCAGCAAATGAACAATTTAGCTGCTGAAGTAATTTGGAGCAATAATTGAGGTGGCTGCACAAGAACTTGGCAGCGAAGGGCAGGTTTCGGTCTCAGCAGTGCCAAAGCACAGCGCTCTCCTGGGGCCCAGTGGGTGCCAGATAAAAACCTGCAGAATCTTGACCCTGGTCAAAACAACAGCTCAGCAGGGAGCTGGAGCAGCCCCACAGCTTGCTTTGGATACCTGTTTTTTTCCCCAGGAATCCTGAATTCTCCTCTATTCTCCTTAGGAGTTGTTCAAAGCATCCCTTGTACCTGGGTGGCAAAGACGACAGCAGAAAACCTTTCCTTGGCACAATGATCAGGAATGCCACAATGAATGGTACGCTTAGTATCCCTTCTCCTCCTTTTTCCTTTTCCCCCTCCACCTCCGTTCCTCTCTTCTCTCAGCCTCAGGCTTAAGCCAACTAATTTGAATTCACTACAAATACTTATCTGCAGTTCCCTACCTGCAATTCATTACTTACTGTGCTGTTTGGTTAATAGTAAATACTGATTGCTCTAAGGACAGACCATTTGTTTGTTTAATGAGCTGCCTATTATTTACAGTGAGCAAATCTTTCAAAATATCAGCATTTCTAAGGAGCGATGCAGTTCCAGATTATTTCTATGTATACCACCACTTCCAAAACATGCTATGCAAACACTGGACAGCTAAACAGGGAAAAAAATTAAATTATCATTTTTTTTCCTCATAAACCTCGTGAACAGTTTTCCCTACATGTAATTACTGCATTCAAATTGCTCATCAACAGTAGCAGAATGAAAGCCAAATATCCCAGATTAGATATCTACTGCTTCCAAGAGAAATTACACTGTACTATTAAATATGGAATCAATCTCAGCTATTTGGTTCTCTCAAGCTACGCAAGATTTGGCTCCTGTATAAATTCTGTATGGCACAAATATTAATGAAAGTACTGAATTCCCACAGCTTAATATTGCTGCGTTTCTGAGCTGACCCTTTCATTAGCTAGAATCAGATTTAATTTCTCAGTGACACATATATTTCAAGATTGTTAAATAAAAGCTGTCAGTAATTAGAAGTCTCAGCCTTCAGGGTGGCCCCAGTGACACAACAGCAAAACAAAACTCTGGCAAATAAAAAAAAAATCTTTCCTGGTATGAGAAATGAAAATTTGGTTATTTAATTAGATCATGTGTTGCAAGATAAGTGACTGTACAGCACGGAAGTTTAATTAAGCAGTCTCACTTTTAGATCCAATCACAGAAGAAAAAAATCCCAGTCCTGGACAAAGACAGGGAAGCACGCTGCTCTGCTCCACGCTCAGCTTCCTCAGCACTGCTGCTCCAGAGCACAGCTCAGTGCCAGCACCTCCTCTACCTCCTGATTTCCTTTACGACCTCCCACCAGTTTGGAAATGCCACCTTCCATCACCCGCAGCACCACTTAAATCCCAGCGGCTGGAAGAGAAAAATTCTGCATTTTCCACGCCCTGGGCAGGAACACCTCACTGCTTCACTAATTAGCTAAGAAAGGTTGATATTTATGCTAGCGAGACCTTAAACGTAATGCTACAGCTGCAGTATTCAGGCAGCTGTTGTCCGTTTTTTCCCCCTGAAAACAAGATAAAACAGCACCAAAAATAATGACGAAGAATCACCACCTGTGGTCATTCATGTTTGGAAAAGATGAGAAGGAACATTCACAGGGACCCATCATTTTACTCTGAGTGCTGATGTCATGCATAGCTTTTCCCCTAAAAAGCATACACAGCAGTGAGAAGATAACCTTCACTTGACTCCATCCCTATTGCCTATTTTTGGAACTTGCTGCTTTCTCCGGAAAGCAGCCCATATGCAAATGTTGGAGATGATTAAAGTAATCATCCAAATCAGAAAGGTGCCCTTCCTTCTGCAGGGAAACATTTCCCAAGTGGGTATGAGGCTGCAGCACACAGTCACGATGCAGCCTCGCCCCCAGGAGGCTTAGTGAGATGAGCCTATGCACCATGCACCCTGCCAAGGATTTTGTCAACATTTTTGGACTGCGCTGGTCAAAGCTTCCAGTGCAGTTAGGCAAGCTTTCTGTATTATTTCAGCAAATTCATGCGTGATTTTAACAACTGTGCCTTAACAGTTTTGTGATCTATCGGTTTTTAGGTCTTTCAATCTCACAAAATACAAAGCTATCACTAGAAATGCGATAGATTGCATATAAAGGATAAAGAAATACGCGTGCAAGGCTGTGAAATGTTCTCCTGCAGTGCAAGCAGCAGTAAGACTGCTGATCCAATAACCAGTGTAAGTAGCATAGCTAATTTCCTTGTGATGAGGCTTTAAGAAACAAATAAGGGTTCAGAGAGCCCAAACCTTGTCTGGTTTGCAGGAGGAGAAGGCCAGCAGACGTGATGTCACCACCAGGCAGGCAGACACCAGCATAGCTGCTGCATAACCCCAAGGCAAGGCCTGCTGCCCCCAGCTGTGACCCACGTTTCATCCTTGGGCTGATTATGTGGAAACTCATTTCATGCAATTTCTGCTTGCAAGCTCCACAGGTTGGGAAGGGCAACATGTGCATCTCCTGTCCTGCTGCCTGTCCGTGGGGAAACACAGCAGCACCAGCAATCCAGTTCTGCACACATTGTCTATCTGCCTCCAGCTGCTTCCAGCAAAATCCTAAAATGCAATCCTGAGACCTCAGTACATCACACCACATGTTGTTCTCAAGCCATTTACAAGTTGTGGGACTAGTGAACGTTGTCTCTTGGCCAACACTCTGTGTAAGGACCCACCTGGCAGGTCTGATTTAATTTGTTCTGTGCAGCTCACTGCTGGAGCACCATACTACTGCATCAAAGGGTACCAGCACCACCTTTCTTAAGGCCCTGCACCTGTTAAACACACACAGAGTGCCTGGAAAGCACAGAAACAGGGCTTCTAATCAGTACACGTGATCTGCTCATTGGTAGCTGCTTGCCAGCATGAAGCCTTCCTTCTTATAGGCATCTAAGATTGTGAGCTCTAGCTGCCACTGGGGCTGTCTGCCAAAATCACTGCCTCGTGCTCACATCTTCCTACCCTCTAACATCAGCAACCAGGACATGCAACACAGACTTTTATGGACCACCATAAAAACATTCCTCTCGTGGGCTGCAGAATGGCCCTCGTTATTTTAGGCACTTAGAACCAAGAAAATACAGAAAATTAACAGTTACAAGCTGAGGGACCCAGAGAGGCAGAGCTGGACAGGGATGTGCAAGGGGCACAAACTCAGCTTATGGGGACACCAGGGCAGCTCCCTGCACAGACTTGGTCCTTCTCTGAGTGGGAACCAATCTGAACCTTCACACTCCATTTCTTCCAGCCTGCTCCTTGTTCTACTGTGGCAGCAATCTTTTTTTCTTTTTTTCTTTTTTTTTCCAGGGGAATATCTGGATTTATGATGGTGTACTTGAGCTGTACAAACCCCATCCTGCAACATAAATTGCTCTCCTAAGTGCTTTGCAAACTTCTGAGAGATATACAATGATTTAATTAGCAAGGCTTTATGCTATCTAAAGTTAAAGTAGAAATAAAAATACCCTACTGCAATTTCAGATTATATTTCTCCATTGTACTATACAGCATAATTTACATAACACATGTATCAAGCACCATAAAATAAGGTGCTTGGCTGTATACATGCACAGCTTCACAGATTCAACCACAACCCAACCCCCTGCACATGCTGCATCACCTTTTCTTAAAAGCAAGGCCACGCATTCATTCAGTTCTCATTAACCACTGGAATCAGAGACTTCCCCAGCAGGTGATGCAGTACAGGAGAGACAAGCGCAACAGCCAGCTAAAAATTCAACTGCTCTCAGAGGCTTCTGCCATTTTTTTTTTCTTTCCACTTGACATACTGCACCCCCCTAGATGAGTTGCCTATATTTCTGGCTGAAACTAGTTTTACATTAATTGAAATTTTCATCAGCAATTAGCATTTCAGCTCATAGGTCAAGCATGAAGCACAAAATAAAGCACAGCAGCAGTGGGGCTAAATGACTGGAAAGGACAGTATATCAACCATGCACCAAGGGAATGAAAGCAGGCTGCAGTTTGTTTTCGGATCAGACTGCTAGCGACAGCCTCCTTTAGTGGAGGTGGTGCAAATCCTCCTGATTGCAAAAGGAACTTGCGCAGCAAAGGCACTTTCTTCTTTTGTATGCTCATTCTCACTGTTTCAAAGCAGAAAACAATAGGAAAGTCATGAGCTTTCTCATGATTCACCTTACAGTGAAGCAATACCTCCTGGAGGAGCCTCACCTTGACGCCTAGCTCCCACCAGTGCTGGCCACAGCTCAGCAGGCTTCCACAGCATGGGGCTGGGTTTGCTTCAGAGTTCCCTGTGCTCAAAACATGGTGACAACATGAATGGGAAAAAGGGTGTAACTGCAAGCAAACTACCCCTACAAACAGCAGTAAACAGCTATTGCTCCTAAAGGCAAACTAAGTGGAAACTGAAACAAGTCTCTTTTCACATCCCATATTCCTGTATCCTCCTCCATCTTGCTGGAAATTAAAGTACAACATCAATAAGCATCCATTTGCAAGGGAAAATTCTGCTTGAATTCTGTTAAGCTGCATAAAATTGGAAAGAGAATCTTAATGTTCAACATCAGCCTCGCGAAACTGTGGCTTTCATTATCCATTCTGCCCATAACACAATATTCCTCAGAACAAGTGTGACTTCTGCTCACCAGTCTGTCTGCAGACATCGTGTACTAATCAATTACACGCGCATTGGGAAAAAGCGCTTTCCACACTGTGTACGTGAAAACTGCCATACACTTTGCACAGAGCCTCTATAGCACCACACGTTGTCCTTTTTCTTTAGAAAAAGTGACGAAATCACAAATTCTGTTGGTCACGTTGTTTTTCCATCTCATTTGTATGGCACGCATGGACAGATCCACCTCATTACTCTGCCGTCCTCGCCCATAACTCACATCCCGTTATGTGCCATAGAAATGCTGATCAGAAAATAGCTCAGAAAGCTGCAGAGAAGAGTCACTTATTAAAAAGGCAAGCACTACACGAGGCCTTTCATGCACTTCACTTTCCAATGCCTCTGACCTGTCCCCTGCCTCCTTTGTGCTCCCCTGCAGCTCCCTCTGAGCCTATACACATCCCTGGAGCACAGGAAACCCCGGAGCTGAGCTGCTGCTCTTATTTGGTCAGCAAATGCAGGAAAGGAACAAATCTTCCAGCAACTGCATTCTGCTTTATTCCACTCTGCGGAACAGTCAGTGGGGGCCTTCCTCATTAGATCCAGCAGGAGCTGCCGGTGACGCACTGCTGCAGTAATACTTCCATAACCCATGGATACCTCACACTGCAAACAGGCACTAATGGCTGGTAAAGGCACTGCAATGGGAAACTGAAAACTGCTTTTGCAATTACAGCCCATGCCCTTTGAGCTTTTCCCTCCTCTCTCCTTCTTCTCCTTTTATTTAGCTGCAGTTATTTAAAGCCCAGATCTCTGTTTAAGCAGCTGCCACAACCAGGCAGCCCAAGCAGCTCTTCTAATTAAATATTTGCTGCTGTGCAAGTTTTTTCTCCCCTTCTTGCTGTCCTCCTGGACAACGTTTGCACCTGCAGAGATAACAGGTCAGCTGAGCACCCTCAGTCCCATGCCTGAAGCTTCCCAAATGATGCAACGTCTCCATGAAAATTAATTTTATGATAAGCACCTTGTCATTTGCTATCAAAGAGAGCCATCAATAATAAGGAAAAGAAAGAAAACTTGCTTGGATTTAATAATCATTATTAAATTATGTCATTTACATAATTAGACTTCAATAATAACTACAGACTATGGCATCTCTCTTCTGTGACATGGAAAATTGGCAGAGTGCTTCACAAAGCGATAAAATGATTTTTTTTTTCTTCTATTCCCTCTCTCATCTCTAACTGCAAACATTAAGATGACCAGGTAAGTGATGCCAGACCACAACAGCTACTGAGGTCTGCATACAGGATGGGAATGGAGATGGGTATCACAACGTGAATAGAAGAATTTTTGAGAAATCTGAATTTCAAGCAGCTTTCTTAGACATTTGGAGTTCCTCCTTAGCCAGCAGAGCACAGCCAGCTGCAGCAGCACCATGGGATGCTGCGTGCCTTCAGCCAGGAGCAGAGCGCAATGGATTTCCCCTCCTGCCTTCACTCCCAGCAGAGCATCTCGGGAACAGTGCACAGGACTGAACACACACCACCAGGGCTGAATGTGCCTGGGGGGAAGGCAGCTGGTGGCAGGGGGGTCACAGAGCAGAGCTGTCCTGACTCATCCCTGCGTGGTCCATGCATGACTCAGATTTGAAACAGCAGAGTCAACTTGGTGTGAACCCCCCATTCATCCACCTGACCTTATTTGATGTCTGAAATAGAACAGGAAAAGGAATAATAATTAAATGCTTGTTGAGTGTGGATGCTCGCAGCCCTCCTACATGCAGACGTGAGAGCAGGTTGGAGCTGAAGGAGTGCAGCGCTGTGGAACTGTACAGATCAACACAAGACTTGGATAATAAAAAGGAGATGGAGAGAGAGAGATTTGGGGAAGCAGCAAGAAGAGTACCTGAGGAAATTGGAGCAGACACCAACAAGCATGGTACAGCCATGTGGGGCCATGAAGCAGCTGCTGTCAGATGTAGATGAGAGAGGGAACAGCTCCTGGGAGAGCACTGATGCTGTCAGAGCAGCAGGGATGCAGATGAGCTCAGGTTGGTGCCGGGCAGAGACAGACAGGGCAGGGAGAACTCACACTGATGAAGCAGAATGCACTGGGGAAAGAATAAAAGGAGCACTGGATCCCGGAGCACTAAGTGGGGAATGGGAGATGCTGCGGTGGTGACAGCAGCTGCAGTGATGGGAGAGCAGCATGGAAAGCACAGTGCTCATGGGGGGGGAGAGAAGGGGGATCAAAACTGCTTGATCTCTCCCACTGTCTCGACACAGTGCAAATTTATTGCAGAAATACTAATAGCAGCAAGCAAAATTCACCTGTATTTATTTATACATATAAAATACATACACACATACAAGAACCATTGCAAAATACAGCCTGGTGCAAGTGGTTCATTTGCATCAGTGCATGTGCACAGGAGGACTCTGATCTGCACCAGACTGTGCGCTCTGAGGTCAGGAGAGATGCTCTTGGCTGACATCACCTCCACAGGCATAAACCAACAAACAAACAAACCTGACCTTCTGTCTCTATAGGAAACAAATTGAATTCTGCTTGCGTGCACCAAATCTCCTTCCCAGTCTCTCCAGTTAGTGGAAGAGATTGGTAAAGCAAAGCAGGGTTAGAACCAGATAAGAAAACCTTGATGGGGTAGGGTGTGGTATTACAGTGATATATATATATGGGTTTAAAAATGTTTCCAAATATCTGCAATTCAGTGTTTCCTGAGAGAAACAGAAAAAGGCAATGCCTGAAATCCCTTTCTTCTCTAATTCATTCTCCAGTAAAGCGCAGTCCACTGGCAGCAGGCATATAAATGCAAACAAACAAAGAAGTCTGAGGGACAGACTCTTATCTCCAACCGTTGGGCTGGAAGCCCCAAAGTGAAGACAAATGAGTTTCCTCCTTCAGAGCTAACACCTTCTGCAGTTGCTAACCTTAAATTATGTTTAAAGCAGTGTTGCAGGGCACAAGGACTGCTGCCTTTACATTCAAAGAATCAGCATTTTCCCTAGATACTTGAAGCTTGTATAATCCGGGACAAGTTCAGGCACCCCAAGTGTTTGGGAGAGGCTCTCTCTGGCTGCTCCAACAGCTCTGGGGCTGCAGCCAGGAGGACCCACCCAGACACTGTCTGTTATCTCCAGCTCCACTTCTCAGGACAACAGAAAACACCCAGAAAACATCCAGAAAACACCCAGACTGGCACAGAGCCTGGCTGCTGCGTTTCTAGAGCTGAGGGATGCATAGACAGGATCAGTGCTTCAAGGTATCCCTGTGCAAAGCAAACTGGATTTATCCCAAGCCCCTGATGTGCCAGCTCACTGTTCCAAAAAAGCTGCAGATGAAGCACACACATGAAGCACTCAGCTCCAATGTTTGCACAATGGTTTCACCCTCACTCCAGAGCTGACCATTGCAGTTTGCTGCTCTCAGCAGCTCTTCCACAGTGAATAGCCAGGAGTACATCTTCGCATTTCATCACCAGGACAGCACACCACCTTTGCTCCAAGGCTTTGCAGAACTCAGGGCTGACCCCAAACCCATGACCCTAATGCCATCCCAAAAGCCCTTGCAGTCCTCCACCAGTGATGCACAGTACCGAGGTCCCTCCATCCTCCTTGTGTAAACTACTCCCAAACCATATAATGGCTTAAAATATCTGTCAGCCATGCTCCCTCCCTGCTGTTCTCCCCGTAGCCATGCTGGGAGCACCACAATGCAGTGATGAGCTCTAGGAAATTAACTCCCAGCTGGGGAATCAACAGCTACCGCAGTGCATGTCATCAGTGGGACATGGGATGGATGCTTGTAATTCTAAAGCATAGCATTTTATTTTATTTTTTTTAATGCATTTAGTCGCATCTGCACTTCTTGAACTAGTATTTTGCTTCCTTATAGTTGCATTTTATAGTTGGACAGAACTTCATGAGGTACAAACTTCTGCAGTATAAAGTCAAGCTCTGCGGTAAAGTCAAGCAAACACTTGTAGCAATTACATGCCCAGGAGATTTCATAACATCACAGAATTAACAAGCTGTCAGTTAATGATATATCACTCCATCTGCAATGGCTCCATCCCCAGAGAGGAACCCCACTCCACTTGCAATGACAATGACACAGCACTGTGAGGCAGTTATCACACACCAATATGAGATCCCACTTTATCTTAAAACATTTCTTTCTGAAGTATTCAAGTGCAATTTGCTTCCACTTTCTCTCCAAGGAGGCAGTTTGCAGAGCCTCTGGATTGGGAAAACCAGGTTCTGCTGAACAGAAACAATCTCAATGAGTAACAAGAGGCAGTTTTCCCACCTCTTGTGACTGGCACTTGAAATCACTGCCACTTTTCTTTGGCTACAGAGCAACTGTTTCAAAGGACCAGCCCCATGCAAAGGTGATGGAGTCTTAACTCAAAATGGGTGTCAGTGAGGTTGAAGGTGAGCAGAGCTGCTCCAGCTGCAGATGTGTTACTGAAGCCATGGCTCTGCAGAGCTCATTATGCACGCTGATAATTATTGTGATTAAGCACAATCCAAGAGCTACCGCCTCTGCTATTGAAAACTTAATGATTGAGAAAAGCTCAAAAGATTTCAAGGAAAAATACAGTTTTTTAATTATTATTTTTAAATATTACTTTCTAGGCTTCTCAGTAACACCAAAGGTTACCAGAGCGATTACAAGCAATCCATACAAGGGGGTATTTGAGCTCTGCAATGAACTGCCTGAGCAGCTGCTGCCTTCAGCTCGGAGGTGAGCACCCTTTCCTGTTTGCTAAATGGATTTCCTGCAAAATCTGCCTCGCTGGTCCAGCATTAAGAAACATAAGGAGCATACAGAGGTGGGCAGCCTGGAGCAGCACCCAGCTCCTTCTTTATTTCATTCTGCTGACAAATCTGAAGCTGACTCGAATCCTATTGAGCGCATGGGCAATGCACTGGAACTGCATCTCTGCACAGAGCTGACCTTATCATTTGTGTATTGGTTTCTTTCAGCAAATGACTAATTTATACCATGCAGACCTTAATGCCACAACTGTCTGGCAAAAGACGTAAAAACAATCCGTATTGTTACAGAGTCTATTAATATGTATTAAAAGTCACACTGCAGCTGACAGAAGACATTACTGTACACAGCATAAAAAATATGACTATTATATTTAAAATTTTCAACTAATCATGCATCGCTGATTTTCTCAGAGTTTATAATTTAAACCTTTAACTGTTTCCCAGCAACATCATCAAGTCAAGATTTCTGATGGATGGGGAGCCAAGAAAACTCATTACAGTAACAAGAAAATATAAAAAGAAAAGAAATAGGAATCCTGCTCTGAAAAAAAAAAAAAAAAGGAATAAAAATAAAAATAGAATTGATTTTTGCAAAAAAAAAAAAAGTGAGAAATTGCATGCACCTACTTCCCCCCACTGCTTCATATTCTATTGGTCATAATGCTAGCATGGCACACAGCACAAATCCATGCAGAAGGGCACCGATGCCCAGCAGACAGATGGCCACAACAGGCAATGCACTGCAGAACACACAGACTGGAGGTGACTTCTGTGTCCATAGTGGGGCTGATATCCTGGGAAATCAGACATCAGCTTCAACCCACTAGCACAGCTTTGCCTTCTGCAGAAGGCAGGGAACAGCCCCCAATTCCTGATTCGCTCATGGTTTTAAGCCCTTTACTCAGCTCAGCTTATTTACAATCGCACGACTCGAGAGCCCAAACCCTGAGAGCCCCTGAAGCCCAACGCAGGAGCAGAGGTCCCAATTCTCTCCAGAAACAGCTCTCTCCAGGGGAGGAAGCCCTTCAGGCGTTGGATGAGGTTGAGATCAGGATTTCAAGGGATTCGGATTCTCTATTCACATTAATATCATACCCAATCTCAAGCAGTAATTTGAAAATCCCAGAGAGGGTTTTTGGTTTTATCTTCTTGGTTTGTGTACTCTCCCCATGCAGTGAGGAAGCAGATGCACTTACTAAAGCATTTATTAAACTTGCCAAGCTGTTTTCCCCCCCGCCCCCCACACACACCTCTGAGCTACCATGTGTGAATGTTAATCAGCACCATTACATGGCACATCCTTTCTGAAATGCTCACTGTGACTCCCACACTCCCCCCAAAAACAAAATTAATAACCACTCAGGACAGAAAGTTAAGAACAACAATCTAAAACTGTAAGATATTTTATAAAGATCCATTTTTCCAGAGATTCCTATCCCTTTCCCCTCTGGTCACATCACTCATTTCCAAACTCTTGGTGATCTCCTCATATAGTTGCCTTCAAAACAATCCTGTGGGAGCAAGCAGAGCTCTTCCCCTATTGCGTAGATGCTGAGGCACAGAGGAGATATTTTTTATAATCAAACATGGCACAAAGATTTCAGATAAGTGGACTATCTGAAGCCATTCTGTGTACGTGCAAGCTCCTGGAGCTCCCCATCACCTCAGGCACATGCATGTAGGTAGATATGAATATATGTAGCTACACATGCACAAACGTGAAATAGAGGACAAGGTTACAGCAGCAAACCCTTTCAGCTCACTTGTCATCACCAGAAAGATTCGATTTCAAAAGCAGTGAGGCATGAGCATCCCAATGCACCTCTGCTCATCGCCACCCCCCTGCAATCAGCTGTATTTCTGAGGCCAGGTGACACCACTCAACACAAGGACAGCTGGAGTGGTTGTGTTGGAAGAGCTCTCACAAACATCTCTCCTGATACACAGGTCATGGCACGCTGAGATGGGAGCGCTGCTCTTACTGAAATCACACTATTTCCTTCAGCATCCTTCTCCAAAGGAAACCTTCCTAGAAAAATCAATATACAGGGGAGGGCTGCTGAGTTTCAACCTTCTCATCTCTCCCAGACCTCCCTATGATTAGCAGTGCCTCCTGCAACACCGGCACAGAGCTTTTAAACTGCTCATTCCTCTCCTTTCTGTCACGCTGACTGTGATTAATCTGCCACCTCTTTCAATTATCTCAACAAGACCTTCTAGGAGGACTTGCTTCCTGGTCTGTAGATGCTTCTGAATTTAACGTAGAAGATTAAGTAAATGATACAAGTAATTACGAGATTCCATTAATCTAATTATCATTTGAATCTAATTGTTCATATTATTCATTCAAATCTTGATTTTTTTTTATTCCACGCTACTCAATTAACAATTTTTACCACATAAACCCATTACAAACCCAAGATACGAAGAACTAGGAAGCTTTTCTAGGAACTCTCTCTCTGGTGTTCCCACGTGTGCCCCTCTGTAGTTTTAGAACAAACCAGCTTGAAGAGCAGTC
>JAOWBP010004220.1:16505324-16519437 GCA_028571105.1 Tragopan temminckii | reverse complement strand
CACTAGTTACAGAAAAACTTGGACAGTATCAAACAACTGCCAGGAAGAAGAAGAATTTGAATGCAAGCAAAAGCCTGGAAGTCTCCGAATCCTCTCATGAGTCTCATCCTGTTTTCAAGACAGAAGTATTTTCGCTGCCTGAACCTTGGAGGTTAGAACTACCTGGAAAATTAATGCATTTGTAAGAGACCAGACTATTAAATAAGAGGCTTCCTTCTCATTTATCCATTATTCCAAGGTTACTTGGAGTAGTTTCATGTCCTGGACCATGTATCAACTATATTTCCAAAGCGGTTCAAGCGTTACTGCATTCAACCAACCCAACATGCCATTTTCTGCTCAGACCACTTCAGAACACTCAAGCTAGCTCAGCCAAAGCCTTTCAGATCTTTCCTGTATCTGCATAGTGTCTCTCTCTTTGGCAATAACCATTCTGACCTGCAATGCTCAGGTGACTGGGACAGCTCACTTGCATCTCACCCGTCCTGACACCTCTCACAGCCCCCCTGGATGGGGCACTCCTTGCTCTCTCCCAACAGAGCAGCTCCCAAAACACAGGAATTAAGCCACTCCAAATATGAATTGGCCCAAAATAAAAATAAACACATTCCAAAGGAACTGATTTAATGGCAGATGGAAAAGATTTCTCCCTGCATGTCTGCAAAAATGCAGGTAACACACAGGGAACGCTTTCCTCATCTTTTGAGTCACAAAACACAAGCCAGTGGTGGAGTGGGTTAAAGACATCCATTACATCAGGAGGTAGACTCAGACTTATCACTAGTGTGCCTCCGGATAGAGAGGTGATACTGTGATTAATTTCAATCCATCAGAATAATGTTTAATTATTAACAACATTCATCCCCCAGCTCACTTGAATTATTAATACTTGATTATCTATTAATTGATTGTATTATTTTTTCATCAAGTGCTGGAGTTCCTCTCTAAAACTGTTTCTGCTCCGGCTCTTTCACCACCCTGAAATCACCATAGCCCTACTGAGGGCAGTGAACTCATCAAGTAGTGAGAAATTAGCAACTGTATCTCATCTGCATCAGAAACTGCACTTGTGAGGAAGTCCATCTGTACGAAAAGAAAATACCTTTCATTCCAAGGCTATTATCAGTAGTGACAGCTTAATTTTCATACTCTGTGCCTTCAGTGTACCACTGCATACGGACAAACTTCAGGCCAGCAAAGAAAATCATCTTCTAAAGGCCAACGTCTGCTGTGTTGCAGCTCACAGTACAATTTGCTCCTCTTGGCAGCGAAATATTTAAATGTACAGAAAGCAAAATGTGCAGTTTTTTCAAGGGAGATCAATACAGAATTCTCTTTAACCTGGATATGAGAAACTTCATACTTGAATATACCCAGATGCAATATAGCATAAAACCAGAAGATTGTAGTGTGCATATCATAGTATCATGGAAACCAATTGCATTAACGTTATTAAAATGAAACTTGTCTTCTGATCATTGCATTCAGCATCACACAGGAGATGGACCAAGGAGGGCAATGAGGACTCCCATGACATTAAGGGCAGTAGTGGGAGGGCAGCATGGAAACATGCAGCAAACATGCATATAGCATTCTCAAACACCTTAACAATACAAAATACACATTACTAATCAAATCTTAATGAGAGAATTTAGGATGGAAAGTTGCATGAAAATTGGCTTTCAAGGATGAGAGATTCATCTAGACACACAGTGACATGTTGCACAACCAGAAACCACAAGGGAATGAAACGGACCAGAAACAAGACTTGGATAACCTTTGTGCTCAAGCTGAAGTGGGATATGAAGAGAGTGATGAGCAATGAGGAGATTATTATTTTTTACTTACAGCGTATTAAAAGCTTACTGACATGCAATTCATAGAAATAATGAATATTTAAATTTAGCTCATATTTAAAAACTTATTAATGTTTTATTTTGCCATCCCTAACGAAACGAGAAAGTAGGGTAGTGATTCCTAATGATATACGTGGCACACAAGCAACATTGCTGGACACAATGCATAATGCTGGACCAGATGCACACATGAACCAGTGCTCCTCCTGCACTCAAAGAAACGCTTACAAATGTGGAGTGTGACCTCAGAAAATCACGGTGTGAGTTAAAAGTCTCAAGTATGTCCTTGTCAACGCAATCCTTTGCTTTCCTGGAACATTCTTCTGCTTTTAATTAAGGAGATGGACCAGAGGGAATTTGGTCCCCAACTTCGACGGATTTCTCCTGGGACCTTAAGAGCCTACAAAACCTTTTTGTGTCCATCTTCTCTATTCATTCTTTCAGTGGCAACAGTGAAAAAAAACAAGTCTTACAGCAATTCTTTTCTCCTGCTTACCCACAAAGTCTTTCTAATAGGCAAAAATCACATTTGTAGTGCTGATATTTCTCAGCGACCAACTCAATTGGTTTCTCCTGAGCCCCAAGTAAAACACCACTTGGAGAACCTGGAAACTTGTAGGTCTGCACTGAGTTCACCCTGCAGAGGGAACAGTCCAGGGCCACGTGCATAGGGAAGCCTGGAGATAAATCGCAAGTCTCTGATACTGAGAATTTTAGGAAGTTGGGTTCAGCCAATAGTTTTCCTGCAGAGCAATTCCCTGCCTACTTCACTCATTTATTACATGGCAGGACACGCGTGCTGATCTATTTTGCATATAGTATTACTCACCAAGAGCATTTAGTACCAAGGCCCTCTGGAGAGCCCATTATGGAGGATTATGGACTAAAATGGGCAAAGATGTCTCTGGAGAATACGACTGCTTTGGTGCAGGAGAGAGAAACAGCTCCTGCTGGGACCAAAGATAAAGGAGTCAGGGAGGGACAGTGGAAGAGTTAAAGCTTTCTACATTGGATTTTCTAATGACTACATCAGCGACTAATCCCTAATAAATTAAATTATTTGCAATAACATACTTCTGACTCAAAATTTGCTATAGCCAGATGTATAGGATATTCTGAAGCATTTCTTATAAATCTGGTTCAATTTCATCTCCTATTGCTAAAAGCATCTTTTTGCTTAGAAATAGCTTGCATTATATCAGTAGCCTAATTAACACATCATGCTTATTATTTGAGTTCAATATTACAATAATCAATTCCAAAAAAAGCTTCCAGTATGTGCAGTGTACCCTGGTTTGCAATGGGTTTGCTTCCATTATCATATATACACCTTTATGGTAAATTAGGGAAGAAAAATAAAGACATTTGCTCTACAAATGGGGTGTTTGTTTCTTCTTCATCTTCTTGTGCTTTTTTCATTTCCACTTTATGCCTCTGAGGCACAAAATTCAGAGCAATTCTCAAACACAAAGTTTCTGTATTTAATCAAAATTAAGCTCTACGACCAATCTGATAACAAATCACTGGAATGTAAGTATTCACACTTACTAAATGCAGCATGATTGTAATTACATAGCTAAAAATCATGATGTGATGTGTTAACTTATGCTTCAGAAGAGATTTCTCTACTATTCTATACATAGAACACACCTGATACTTTTACACACGATCACTTTGTCTGGCCTTTGGCTAGAAATTGAAGTCAATTCTTTCAAACCATTTTTTTCCTTTCTAACAGACCCTACTAGGAAAATTGAAGAGTACTTTCTTTCTAGTTAGAAAGCCTTTGAATGCAAGCAAAATAAATAAGCCTTGCGTTCACTCCTTTTCTGGCAATGCCATCTTGGTTTGTACTGCAGAGATCACCCTTAAGAGGTTTGTAACTTCAATTACTTCAGTTGGGAAACTTCTATACCAAAAACCGTAAGATACAGCAATTTGTTATTATTTTCCTCAACCATTCCAACAGTAATAGAGAAAGAAGACTGTAGCTGGAAACAGGTCTTTCGTATGCTTCTGAGGACTCTGATAGAGCTGGATAAAATAAATATATTCAGATCTTACTTCTGAATTAAAGATGAAATAAAATCACCTTTCTGAGGTCCAGGAGCATTCTTCAAACCCTTCCCTCTGGGAAGAGCATTGGCCATCAGTTTATCCTCCTTTCACAGGAAGCAACTGTACAAATGAGGCTGAGCCTTCCACACCACAAATGTGGTGGCTTGAATGCACACAAGCTCTTTCTGCCCTCAACCAACACAAGCAATTACCTTTTGCTTCACACAGCAGCCAGCAACTGTGCTTCCATCCTAGAGAAAGGATAAGAAAATCCCAGATTTCCCTCTGTAAGCACAAATTTAATTGACTCTGTGTGTAGTTCACGGTGAGGGGGCTGAAACCCATGGATTCAGTCACTGTTTCCATCAAATATGATTTTTTTTAAATTATTATTTATTTTTTACAAATGCAGAAGCCAGTCATTCTATCAAGGAGGCTTAAGACTTGCTTTCTGCAAGCAGCAGTGCAAGAAATCCGAAACACACCAATGCTTGTGGAAAATTAGGAAAAAAACCCAAACTTGTAGTCACTGAATTCCTCTCTTGTCTTTTGGGGACACTTGCTTCCAATAGGCCTGACCCAACCTTCTGCAGATAAGCAAAGAGAAGCCACTGATCTAACAGCACAGAAATATCTCTGCTAATATGAAAACCTACATATGCCAGCACGGGGCATTTCAAAGATAATTTTATCCTACTGCATCTTGTTATCCAAATGGAGAAATGTCAGCAGTGTATTAAGCTGATGGAAAAGCTGAAAGACTCATTAAGCCACGTTTATAGTATGAGAACATGCAAAATGGAATATTTTCCAGGATCATTAAAACAAGACTTAATTACAGAATTCAGGTTTATCCGTGTCACCCAATGTCACAATACTTCGAGATGGATGATGAGGGGAAAAGGCAAAAAACCCTCAGCAGCCACATTTAGCACCACAGCAGTATCTGCATTATTCATCATCACTCGTGTAATGACAGATCCTAAATAATTAGTATTACTCACATTAATTAAGTTATGCAATTCTCCCACCTAGAAGAGGATTTGTAAAGAAATGCACACTAGTAACACGTTGGTCACAGGCTCTGCCCAACAGTGCCATGTGTGCCAGCTGCACAGAGCTCCAGCTTCCACAAACCATAGAACATATGGGTTTTAACTGAGAGTTTTACTGCACTTGGTTATTTTTTCCATTTTCCTTTTGTACAATTTTTTTTTCCTGCTAATTTTCCTTCAGCTGTCGTAGACATGAAAATTTGCTCACATCTCACCAAGACAGATTTCTGTTTCATCTCATGATACAAGCCCTGAAGCATTCCTCAATTTCCAAAGGAAAGAATTTACCCGAGGCAAAATTACTCTTCTTGTATTTTGTAAAAGAAAATATTGGTTTACCACTGCAAAACACACACCTGTGGAACACACAGACATACCTGACTGAAAGGTCTGGGAGACAGATGAGAATGCAAGTCACCTTGCCAGAAAGCAAAGGAATTAACGCTTACAGATAGCATTGATCCTGTTGCTGTAAATAGAATATTCCCCTTTGTTTTTCCCCAATCTCAGGGCATTATACAAATTGTAAAATGTCACAGCATTTTTTTAAAAAATCCAGACACACCTAATAGCAGAAATTAAGTTAACTTGTACTATTTTCCACATAGTGTCATAGTATGTACAGACAATCAGAGCAAAATGCAGTATTTGCCAACACACATTCATTTCCCAGCACATGCTATTACTGCAACCCAAAGAATATGGGGGTGGTTTTGTACCTGCATCTCAGACCACGCAAAAAAAGCTCTGGTTATTGTAGAACAAACACAAGTCTAGCAGCTATGCACTGGCTGAACTTCTGCCACTTGCTCTCTGCCCTGTTGGTGCTCCGAGTTACGAAGGGCACCATGCACAGCAGTGCACTGGGAGACCCCCACTGGCAGAGATATAGCAGGGAGAGACTGAATAGCAGGTTTATTGAGAAATAAAAAATCTGGGCTAAACATTTGAGAATATTGACCCGACAGGAAGAAAATATCTGATCTTATAACCAAAATGTGCAGTAAACAAGGCTGTGTCACACAAAGCAGCAAACAGATTATACAGAAAAACAGCATATGGCAATTCACGTCCTGATATGAAATAGTGACTACAATCCACACCTTAACGGATCACAAACATCTCAGCAAAAGGGGCTCACAAATCTTCATGTTTCCTAAGCTCTGCCCCACACACCATCAGCAGCACCTTCGGACAAGAAAACCATATTCCACATAAGCTCCTTTCTGGTGACCCAAGCAACCAACCACCTGCCAGCACCCAAAACCTGCTTCAGATCTGCTTTTAATAAACTCAAATCTCAAACCTTCTAGTGATGAGTGTCCATGTTCCTCCTCCTGTTTGGGACGGCCACGCAAGGCTGATGACTGCTGCCTTCCTCCTGCCTTGCCCTGAGCTGCTGCAGCAGCATTGGCTTTGCAACACAGAGGAGCTTCTACAAGAAATCATTGCTATTTCAGAGAATTTAACCCGAAGTGCTCCACAGATGCAATGAATGGCCATTTGAGTAGTGAGTCATCCTTCCTCAGATCCTTTTAGGGAACTTAGCTGGCATATTTTAAATGCGTGTTTCTTAATACTTCGTTTTGCAATCTTCAGGGTGATGCATTCAGGAGTTGGGAATATGGATCATATGGCAGCAGAGCCACATTTGTCAGGGGAAAGTCTTCAGCCCTACATTTCCTTGTATATAGTACTTGCAAAACCTAATCTTTAGGATATTTGAGTTTGTCCTCCTGCCTGCTATTCAGTGAGCTCCTAGAAGTCGACTGAACTTGAAGAAATATTTTAAATTCCATCCTGCATCACAGCTGAGTAAATTATATTTTTAAGTTTTTAAAAAGTATTCCAAAATCCAGATTATTTCTGTCTTTGAATGTTGTGGCAATCTCAAGGTCTTCTTTCTGCTTTCCACAGAAAATACCTACATCTGCACTCACTTTGCAGGAGGGCCTCTACTAGATTCTGCCTCAGACTGGGACAGTTGGCCCAATAATTCACCACTGCTTTCTGCTTAATTAGCTAAAACTCTCCCAGTGCTATCACTTCCAACAGATACAAGCCAGGCTTGCTGGCTGCTAGCACAGCATCTGCAGGACCAACGTAAAATGA
This sequence comes from Tragopan temminckii, assembly GCA_028571105.1. Lineage (NCBI taxonomy): Eukaryota > Metazoa > Chordata > Aves > Galliformes > Phasianidae > Tragopan > Tragopan temminckii. Next base: position 16,512,356 of record JAOWBP010004220.1, on the reverse strand, counting down.
CCTTCTAACATACATTTACCTACACTGGAACTATCCAGGCTGTAAATCTGCATTACAGAGACAACCAAGTTCCTTTCAGAGAGATCTCAGGATTCACCAGAACACTCTCTACCAATTTATGAGTATGGCACCTTCTCCTTTTAATTAAGTTTTCACTCAGTAAATTATTTTCGATTACTCTAAGTCCTCTAGTGGGTGTCAGGCTGCACCTGCCTCTGGCACACCAACAAATTGCTGGCACTGAGCAGCTGGCTCAATAATACCTGCTAGTATTTCTAGGCCTTTTTTCAAACGGAAAACTGAGATGAGCTGCAGAGGGGTGAAAAGCATTGGACTTCGAGATGGGAAAAAGCAACAAGCAAGTCACAGATATCTGACAATCTGTCTGACACCAAGCACTGGAAATAGGAAAAACAGAGCTATAATCTCCCATCAAAAACAAGTCAGTGATGTTATCTAACCAATTCGTTAGTAGATAATATATTTATTATTTCTAGCACATACGTATGATGTACACATATGATCTGTGAAGGACAACTCCCGTGAAGAAGCTAAATCAATTGCATTAATAACTTAGGACTGAAAAATCATTATTCTCTGCAGGTCTACCAACCCACAGTAAAACACTCAACTTTATGCAGAAAAATATCCTAAAGAAATCCAATTCCTTTAACCTTTCATTTAGAATACCATTCCGCCCCAGGTTTCTCCTCAGCTGACAGCACCGTGCTGGCTTGCTGCCCCATGGCAACATCACCTCCCAGTGACACTCAGAGCACAGCTGTGGGATGCTGTGCTGTACTTCCCTTCAGACACAGCGCTCTGAAATGACAGATCCCTCCTTCTGGAAGTGTGAGAATGACTTGGAACAGAAAACAGAGCGAAGAGAGACCGAAGCTCAAGTTAATCCTTGCACTAAAGCAACCTTTTCTCACTGATTTTTAATACTTCACGCAAGAGGGAAAAATAAAGTTTTGGGCCTGAGCATCGCCAGCAAACCACAGGGAGCCCAAAGGCTACAGCTCAAAAGCAGAACTTCAAAAAACATGTCAAAAGCATTACCAGTTTAGAGGGAGACGAAAGGCCATGTTTGCATTCAAGCCCATTTGCTAAGAAAGCATTTAATAATGAGTGGCATCAGGAGCTGGCCGCAGTTATTCTCAGCTGCAAAGCAAGCAGCAAACAAGTTCTGCATGCACTTTCTCGTGCCTGCCCCAGTACCTTCAAAATGCCCACAGTGGGATAACACACTGCTGCGTGGCATATTATGGGATACATAGCCTTGGCAGTGGGTGCTGGATACATCCCCACCAACATGCCCCCAGAGCCATCAGTGCCCACACTGCATCCCCTCCTGGGCACCACCCATGGATAAAGCCCATGGTGTAAACCCATCAGAGAGAAACAAATCTTGTGTAATGAGCAGGGTTTGGGGGAGAGGAGAGAGAAAAAAAACAAGCATGTAGGGGTTAAAGATTGCAACACTGGAATAGATTGGTTTGATGAGATTTTTTTTTTTTTTGGCAGAGGAAAAAGTACCATTTTCTAGAACAGCTTGTCGAGGAAATGAGGTTTTTACACTTTTGCAGTCTCTCCCATCTATCCAAACCCCTCAGTCACTGGCATAGGGGGAATTTTCAACAGAAAAGTCTCAAACTAGCACCTCTACTGAGAAAAAGTACATTGGAAATGCTGTTTGAGAGTAGCTGAATGGCAAATCCCAATATAGTCACTGGCAAGGCAGCCAGCCTGAATGTAATCTAGGGTGGGAGTAACCCGGCATTATCTCCTGTCAACTGGAGAAGACAGAAATTGCCTGAACACTGCCCCATGCAGAGCAATGGGGAATGCAAGTCAGTAGGAAACCAAGTCAGGCTTTTAGGTTCAGAGGTTACAGGATACCTTGTTTTGTTAGAAAAAGCTCAGTTTTGAGTCACCTGGAGAGAATTACTCTCCCTGTAATTTTGGGCTGCATGGGCATTATCAATTATTTTACTCAAATCTGTTTTGTGGAGAGATTAACTAAAGTTGGTTACTGAAAACAACCACACTGTAGGCACACAACCGGTCAACAGACAACCAGGATCTCTTCTGTCATTAACTTATAGGATTTCTACTCTTCTTAAGTCTTTTGAAGGCAATAAGTATTTAACGTAGGTGTGAAACACCCTTCAAAACGTTTATCCCTCCAGCAAGTAGTTTGTCCAGAACCGCCATGCAGCAACAAAGACACACTCAAATTCAAAACTAAGTCATTAAGCAGAAAGCAGCCGGTGGGAAAGCGGCTCCTGCCTACTCTAAGAGGTTTCATAGCCATCCCATCTGCAGCCTGCCATTTGTTCGTTAATTTCCAAATGACAGATTATGAGCACAGACAGTGTCCCTTTGTTCCACACACAGCACGTTGGGAACAACACGGGGTTCCCTATTAGCAGCCACCCCTCACCCCACGCTCTCACCCCATGGGACGGCAGGACCTGCAGTGACCTCCAGCTGATGCAAGACCACAACAAGTGTTTATCCTGCAGCACTCTCTCCTGAGCTCTGGGTACACGTGAAAGCCCCTGCAGCAGCAGCCCCAACAGCCCTTCTTCTGAGCCCCATCAGATGCAGGAGGATCCCGAGCATCTGGCAGGTGTCTGCATGTGCCATGCAGCAGACTACAGAAAGCAGCCCTTCAGAAAAAGCATGCCCTGTTAAATCCACAAGGATGAGGACAGTATCTGAGTTCTTGGATTTAATGAGCCAGCATCACTTAGGGCTCACTCCTAGCAAATGTATAAGGAAATAATTTCCTTGTAATGAACTCATGTGGCAATTGGCTTTGCCCTTTCTGCGTGCTAATAATAATAAATTTCATCCAAATTACTTCGGGCAGCAGGTAGATGGAACACTCTAAGCCCAAGCTCTGAATGCAAGGACAAAGCAGCAACTACAGTCAAGTAAAAAAGGTACATCAGGCCATGCAGTAATACATTTGTCCGTTTGTTTTTCTCTTTTGTTTTTAACCACACTCTGATTCAATCAAGGATTTTCTGGCAGAACACAGAATGCTCACCTTGGCAGGGAGGTGCTTAGAAAGAAGGGACTTTTTCACCCCAAACAGGCAGCAGTGAATAAATATGCAAAGTGAGATATCTTGAGGAGATATCTGCTCTGTGGTAATGCTGCTGCTGCACAGCCAAGGAAGACAGCACAGCCGCATAAACAGATTACCGGGCACCAGCTGTCAGCACAATTGAACAACAATCTATCTTATAGATCCATAGGAATAATTTCCACTGCAACAATTTTCGAGTTAGCATGACAGGATGGGTTTTGAGGAGCTATCTCAATAGCACAGCAGCATCTGAAGAAAATTCCTAAGTAATTTGTCACATTTCTGTCAAGACACATTCAGGACTACGTGTCATTCTGTTACACATCAGATCTGAGGAAATGGAGTTGCAACCACTTCCAAGGTTAAGCTTTAACAAGCAGTTGATTTGGTTGGCTAAGGCATCATTCTGTGAGTCTGCTTGGTGTGCACAGGTGGCACAGAGACCAGCAATTACAAGGGTACGCACTGAGCATCCTTACCACACAACAAAGGGGGAGCAAGCAGCAGTCCATGCATCCAAACCTTCACTTGAGCAGACATTGCCCCATTACCACCCTGAGTGCTTTTTGCGTGCGGGAGATGCAAGCACTTTGCAAAGTACATTGGATTTGGGAAGAAAAATCCAAGGCTGAGCCTAACATGAGCTGGCACATCACCACTGCCCACGTCAGCTTGAGGCAATGCCTACGTGGGGATTGTTCTTTTCTACAGAAACATCACTCTGGTTAACGCCATCAAGGCTGGAGCGGGGTGTCATAAGCAGTTTTCAGGCTGTCAGGAAACAAGGCCATTTCTCACCCTTTTACAGACTGAAAGGGTTACTGATCCCTCAGGACACGATATTTGCAATAACAATAATAATTTGGGTCACAGACCCTCAATCTCTAAGCAATCGCTTTGCTTTTCATATTTTTCTTCCTGGTTACCACAAACAATATTCAGTCAAAATTATGATTCCATATTCCGGTCTGATCATCCCCACATTTTTAATTAATGTACTTTTATTAGCATTTAATCTGAAAAGTTTTGAGTCCCAGAGGGTAAGGGATGGTCAAACGCTGCCACTATTGAAATGGGAAAGAGGAATATTATGCAGTTTGGATTTAGTGCGTTGGAAGACAGAGGAACGATGGTCAAGCAATGGAGTTAAGAACCCAGAGGAATATAACATGAGAAGAAATAAAATGTGTTTGTGAAGAACTAAGCATGTCAACCCAATCTTTTCTCTCTCTCTTTTAAATAAGGATAATCACACTATTATAAGAGGAGCTAAACATCTTTTGATGAAAAAAAGTATTCTATTGCAATAAGAATAAACACAGTCATAGAGAAACTATCCCGTCTGCTTCCAAACAGATGGAAAACACCAGTCCATCTCCACAGGGGACTGCACTTGACCCAGTTATTCATGAATGACTTTGGTAACACAAAGATACAGTACGGAGAAGCTTCAAGCCCTGGGGAAGATAGCACCAGCATACCAAGTGATCTCAGCATGTAGCTAAAACATCAAAACATGTAAAGATAATTAGGCAAAAAAAGTACACAACGTTCAGCCTATTTTGGAAATAAATGCCAACCTGAGGATGTCCTTTGTAAGGTAGGCAGCACTGGGGAGAGAACATAGAGGTCAGAAAGGATAAAACCTAAACGTGAGTCAGCAGTGAGAGTCTGCCAGAGAGACGAGTGGTGGTTTGAGAAATGCTAACAGATGTTAAGTACGGGACATGGAAGGTAATTATTCATATCAGGTTTAGAAAACATGACCTAGAAAGAAGGGTATTTGCTCAATTCATGAAAAGTGAGGTCCAAAATGTAGACATAAAGGCTATCTTCCAACATAAAACATGTTTTAATTAAGAAAATTATGATTGTACTTCATGAGCACGAGAAGTAACTGCTTTAATGCACAGTAAGGGAAGATGCAATTAAAACTACGAGTTATACAGGAGGTTAATCAATGGAATATGTTATCTCCAAGGAGGCTGTTGGTACCCTCACTGGAAGGCTGTAAGGTCACCTAGATGATCCTTTAAGCTCCTGGGTCACATTCACATTCCAGCACTTTTGCTGTCAAAAACACCCAGGAAATACTACCTTACATTATCTCCACTGGAACAAAATAACGAGGAAAAAATCATTTGGCACAACTGAGCACTGCTGCTCAGCACATCATCATCCTTATATAATATGCATTTTGAAGAAAGATAACATTCTTGAAGTCAGGTCATCTATGGACAATCAGCTGTCATACTTCAGAGTTTGCAATGATTCTGTCCATAAAAGCACTTCCATCCCAGTTCTGCTAGCTTTCCCAAGGTCACACCCAAATAAAACCAAAATAGGAAAAGCTACCTCATCACAGCTCTGCTTAGCATCCCTATTTCCATGGTTTCCTAACATGGACTGTCTTCTAGAATAATCCATTCAGGAGGAAGATGGTGGCATGTAATACAGTTCCTTCACTGCATTAGTTTACGTTGCATATACTTAGTCATTTTTCTTAACTTACTGTACATTAGATAGTCCTGTATGGTACTTTCCAAGAAAGCTTATTTCAGCATCGAAACTGAATATTATATTTTAATTTACTCAACTGATACATTAACTTCGCTGGTGTTCAACTGTATTTCTGTGATTTTATTAACTCATTTACATGAAACAATCACAGACTCTCACCAATCTACCTCCTCTATTTCTCCATGTATACAGTAATACAGTGCATATATTTGAAACAATAGAAATAACACAAGTAGAATTTTGCACAATTATAGCCAGCAGCGCACAAAATAAGACATCGTTAATAATAAATAGTAACATTATATAAAGAAATACCATCTGAAAGTTGATTTTACACGGCATATTAAAGACTTGATGGCTCAGGAGATTGGTAATAGAATAAAAAGCCTTTTATCTCAAGGTCATCAATTCAAATACAAGTCAGACTGATAGCAATTGAAAGCCATTTGATGAGAGCGTTAATGAGCCTAGTCTTGTTTCTAAAAATTTAAGAATAGCCATAACGTTCAGCCCTTTCTCCTGCCTGACAGCAATCAATACAGAAATCGTACGGAGGCACCGCACCCATCTGGCTGGTGGAGCCATATTCCCCTCTTACACACTGCCAGCCCCAGGCTATTGCTATTTTAGCAGTTTCCTAGCAGGTATCCATTTGTTCTGTTCCAAAATTCAAAATCCTCAGTGCTGCCAACTGCGTCTTTTATTGCTTGGAGGGCTGAAAAACAGAATTGGGCTTTAAGCTCCCTGCACAACCACTTCAAGTGATACATGAGCAACACTCTGGTCATCTGCTGGAGCCATAACAATCTGATACACTAATAGATTACCTTTTTTGCTACTTTACTACTTTTTTTTTTTCTGGTTTGTATCTACAACAGCAATGTACCATAGCGAGGCAATACACTGAGAAAAAAAAGAATCCCAGTGCAAACTAGAGCAACTGTTGAACTACCCTCTCATCAGCCAGCAAACAAGGCAAGCCACATATTGTGCAACTTCACAAGCAAACTCAACATCTTCCAGAATAAAACTCCTGGTATGATTTCCTTTGTTCCAGTAAAATGCCTAGGTAATTTACTATTGGCTGTAGTATTAGCATGATGCAATGCACTGACAAGAAAACCACTGATGATATTCTTTTGTCTGAATTTTTATGCTGAGAAGTTTTATATTTTTATATATATACATACATATATACACACACACAGTTTCACGGGCAAACGTCAGTGTTTACATATGCAAACTAACTGCCCAGAACATCTACAAGTGCCTGCTGGCAGGTATAAATGGGGACATCCAGAAGCAGCACTCAGTGCAACATGCAGTAAAAGGATACTGAATTTGAAACCCACTGATTTCTTTCTGAACCTGGGGCATACAAACAAGTTCCCCAAGTAAAAATTATTCCAAAT
>JAOWBP010004220.1:16475204-16498622 GCA_028571105.1 Tragopan temminckii | reverse complement strand
TTCTCCCCAAGCAATGCAAAGATGCATTTACCCGCTTGGAAAACAGCAGAGTATTAAGTGACAAAAACATAGTCACTGAAAAAGATTGCTGTCCTTAGAGTGGGGGGCTGAATGCCACACAGGAAGTGCAGATGTGCTAAAGGGGAGTTCTGCAGTGACAGCATCAAACTAATGCCGGTACACACATTTAATTAATTTTTTTCCCCAAGGAGGGGGGGAAAAAAAAAAGGCAAGAAGGAAGGAGCTCTTAATCATTAAAGAAGCAAACATTTTCAGATATAGTCCGACCCGTGCACAATATGAATACAAACCAGCAAAGCTATTGAGAAAAGCCTATACAACAGTCAGTTTTCTTACTCCTTAAATAATTTCACTTTTAGCAGCAGTAGCACAGAACTAATTTTGCAGAAATAAAACTTAGATGTCCAATTTAGTTTTCAATTTGCCCACTCAGAAGAAATGTGAATAGAAAGAGTGAGCTTGGGGTCAATTTCTCCTTTAGAACACGGTGCTCCCTATCACTGCAAACACAATATGGCAAATTTCTCAAATAACTATTTATCTGTTACTGGAAGGGTTGCCATAGTATGGGAGAGAACTTGAAGTACCGATCACAGCTGTCTAAGACCATCACACTGTGTTAGCCAAACAATTTATGTGATTTACCGTACCAATAAAAGAAGGCAAGCATGAGTAAGTTTTCATAAATCAAGCTTATTGGGTCGGATTCTGATCCACGATTATTCAGGCATACAAAACACCGCAGCTCATTACTGGTGCATAACTCACTGATCTTAGCATAGCAGCATATGGCGTTAGAAGCCGTTAAGACAGGTACCAGAAGAAAAATCAACCTGGCTCTAGCACACATGCAAGGGCTGATGCATACACACACATCTTTTCACTGGCTTGTTGCTAGCTAAGCATATCACAGACATTTTCTTTAAAGGAAGTGTCAAGGTCTGTGCAAAGGCACCGGGCTCCCGTGCAGAGCATGGCCCCAGGACCTCACTAGGAAGGCATTCAGTGGTTCAACCCAGCACCATGACACACGTATGTATTGATTTCAGATTTACAGTGGACACCAGCGTTATTGCCCCTTGAGGAAAATTGTGCCTGCAAGGAAATCACCTCTGTCAATATTTCCCTCCTTGATCACTAAATCCTGATAGTCAATAAAAGTCAGCGAGCACAACCGGCGCTATCACAGCAGCCTGTGCATACCTTGGGGTAAAATTTGGCACGCTTAGTGTCTGCCCATTAGTTAGAACGATTTTGCAATTAAAATCCCCAAGGCATAGAGCACACTTAAACTTGATTTTAATAACCTAATGCACAACACATCTCTGTGCTGCAACCTCTCCCTGGGCTCTTTAACATGGCATATGCAAAACTAAATGGCACCCAAGCTGGAAAAAGGATTTCTCCTGAACTGGAAATGCAACCTCAGAAGTAGCTCAAAAAAAGACTTCTTTTTTTTTAAATACAACCCATGCATTCCTATTGCAACATTAGGGCTTCAGGAAACAACACAGCCAGAAAACTGAGTTCCGTGCTTTCCAGATTAAAAAAGCAGGTTTCAGATGTTCACACATGCCAAAACACCCAGTCAGTCATCCTCAGAAATGCTGAAGCAAGACTTCAGCTGGGATTGATCTGTGTAAATAAAAATGCTTTAGCAAGGCTGACAAACGATTTCCCTAATTAAAAGTTGTAAGCAGACCACAAACAGATTTAACTGAGGATGCTTTTCACCAGTCCACAACACAAAAGTCAATCATAGGACAACTGCCATGACACACAAAGTGAGAAAGGATCAGAAAGGTTTAACCCGTGAGGCTAACTGCTAGCAATCATACACACTAATAAGTACTTTATTTACCATTTAAAATAAATAAAGCTATGAAATAAGCAGACTAGAAAGATCCCCAAATCAAGCTAATGAACGATTTACAAATTATTTTTTTTCCTCAGACTTCTAAAATTACTGACTTCCAACTAGAAGAAGATAAAAATCAAAGGACAGAAGTTGTTCACTGTTACTGATTTGATCATGTCTGACCTTGAATTGGTCATCAGCTCTCTGCTTGCCCATAAGATGGTCAGGCCATGGAAACAGAGTGATACTTGTTCATGCAACAATCTTGAATCCTTATGTAGCACTTGTCCTCAGCAAATCTGCAAGCACTCTGCAAAGAACGACGGCTTTGTTATCCCTGATTCAGACAAGGAAATTGCAGCAGTAAGATAATTGCGGAGCCAGAAATAACACGTCCAAGTCCCAGGCTAATGGCCTAACTGATAAGTAACAGCACAGGGCATTTTATTAACGCAGAAGACAACTGAGGTCAAGATGAGCCATTCCAGTATTGCTACTTTTGAACTGCTGAAAGTGCAAAGAGAAAAGTGCAACTGCAAACTGCATCAGTCAGTCCAATTAGTTCTTTACATTGGCCCTCGAGACTGAAAGCATACCATTAACTCCTTCTATCCACAAGTGTGTACAAAGACAGCACACCAGTGATCCTCTATATCCTGAGAAGTTATTAAGCACATGTTTAAGATATCGTGCTACAACAAATGCTTGGAGCCCAGTACACTTTCAAGAGGATTTTGTCTACCAGGAAAAACGAACAAACGCTTCTACTGGGAAAAGCACTTGTAGAGAAAAGCAACAGCAGATATAGATGCTTTAAACCAGCTTAGGATTACCCACAAAAGACAGAGGTCGCAATCTGGTAATAAAGAAGGAATTGCTTACCCCCTTTCAAGGATCAGGGCTCACTAAATAATCCAAAGGAGGTGATCTCCAAGTAGAGATCCTTCCCTTGCAGTGACCAGCCCTTAAATGAGGTTAGAGAGGGGTAGAGCCAAGGCCTTCCCCATAGGGCCACACAGGTGAATTGCTTCCACCTGTGCTCCCAGTGCTGGCTACCCTTCACCAGGTGCTGAATCACTGCTTCAGGTCATGACTTAACAGTTCCCATACAGCACTTTAAAGGATTAAAAACTGTAACAGCTCAGAAATAAGCTTGGAAAACAAAGTTTTCCTTAGAATAGAGGAAACATGTCAGTGCATGGAGCTCTGCTGTGTAACAGGCAGTGGAGAGCTGATGAGGATGCTGCTGTGGGGGGTGTCTGCTACCAACCTGATCAAGAACTGGAATGGAGGTGGATAAAGCCTTGTTCAGCCTTTACAATCAAACATCCCAGTCATCATAGTGGCCTTCAGACACACTGATATCTGCTAAAAAGGCAACTGAAGGTGCACAAGCAACCTAGATTTCATAAATAAATCAATGAAAATATTGATGCTGGACTTCAGAGGAGCAGAATTTGGCTTGCTCAGGAAACTAGCAGGTGCAATGCCATGGCCAGCTGCCCTGGGGAGAAAAAGGGCTCTAGGAGGCTCCTTGATCTTCATGAAAAACTTCCTCAAAGCCCAAGAACGATTCACTCTGATGCACAGGAAGCGGAGCAGACGTGGCAGAAGGCTGACTTGGCTGAACGTGAATCTCTGACTGAGCTCAAACACAAAAAGAAAGTGAACAGAAGGTGGAAGTGGGGATAGCCTGCCCAGGAGGACTACAGAAATCTTGCCCAGACCTGCAGGGGTGGAATTAGGAAAGCCAAAGCCCAGGCAGAGTTGGAACTGGCAAGGAATGGGATGCACAAGACAGGTTCACTCATAGGTACACCTGCAGCAAAATAAAGGCCAAAGAAAACATCAGTTCTTTCTGAAGAGAGCAAGAGAACTACTGACATAGGGTGCAGAAAGGATAAGGCATTCAGTGCTGTTTGCATCATTTTTCACTGAGAAGTCCTGCTCTTAAGCCATCCATGTCTAGTTTAATTTCTTTGTCCAGGACAGAAAAGCGCTATCTACTGCAGAGGAATATTTTGTTCAGGAGCACTTAAGGTGGGCATCCATAAGTCTCTGAATTTGCAAAAAATTCAGCAGAGAGGGCCTGGATGAGGAGGAGCTGCAGCATGTGATGCATGAGGCTGAGAACTGTGCTTGTTTAGCACAAAAAAAAAAGAGAAGGCTAATCAGTGTTTTCAGCTGGACAAAGCTCTGAGCAATGTGACCTAACTTAAAGTTGGTCCATACCTTCTGCACAAGATTAGAGCAGATGACTTCCAAAGGTCCCTTCCAACCTTAATTATTCTACTATTTTAATGGTTTCTCTTTCACTTGTATATATTATGGGAGATTAACTTGTAAAGCAGCACTCGGAAATAATTATTCTGAGTCCATGCAATGCTTTCAAATGCAATAAAAAATTCCATATATATTTGAGAAGCATCCTACTGCTGGTAAAGAATATCATGGCCTAAGAGCCAGTCAGCCACAGCCAATTAAAGCTCCATCAGCCTCCCATGACACCCAAATGCCTAATTGAACCTGTACCCTCTGTGCGAGATGGAGGTTTTGCTTTCTTCATAGAAGCCCGAAATGGGGATTTCTCTGCTGTGCCTCTGCAAATCAAGATCATTATCAAAACATAACGATCAAAACAGGAGATGCCTGCATTGATTAAAATAATGGTATTCCTCCTCTAAGAAGAAAAGACGTCTTCCCTTGCAAAAAGACAATCTCAGACGTTTAGTTACAAATACCCATTTTAACCCTCCTGGCAAATGCAGAATGTGAGCAGGAGCAAAGGATGCACACGCATATTTTGAATTAAACTTCAAAAGCAAGTGGTTCATTAGCAGAACATGATAAAAAGTAAGGCATGTTTGATTGAACAGCCACGGTTTTGTAAAAACCTGAGTTTGGTTTTAAGAAGAAGAGAAAAATTGAAGTGTATTTGGACTGAAATGTATAAACTTCAAAAAAAAAATCAATTGGTATTTATAGATACTGAACAATGCACTCATTATTATTCATGCTCATTACTGTTCATTTTGCTACTGTCACAAAAAATATGGCGAATGACTGACAGCTTTTAAAATATATTGATGTCTGAAGAATGAAAATAGCTGAAAGATCTGGAGCTTTGAATTCTGAAATCTTTATGCATTGCCAATACTACACTAATTCGATCTGACCTTAATTCCTTTTTTTTTTTTTTTTTTTTTTTTTTAAATTTAAATCTCCTCAATCTTTTGAGTTAATTTGAGTAATCTTTTCTTTTCTTTCCTTTTTTTCTTCCCTGGGAGAATTCATGATGTACTTCTACTTGGTTTCAGTAAGCTGTGAAAAATCACTGCACATCAGAAAAAGTTCAAGCAACATTTTTCCCTAATTAGTCCATAAAAATGCTAATTTTTCTAATGAACCAGATTGAAATATCACAGGAATAGGTAATAGTGCAAATACAGAGTTTGCTTATGGGTAGGCTTTCCGTTTTGCTAATCACTACAGCACTGAGCAACTTACAAAGCCAATACTGTAATGAGGTTAGAGCAGCAAAATATGCTCAGTCAACTTTTGTGCAAAATAATGTTAGTTACTTGCATATGCATCTACTCACAATAACCATGCATTCATTTACAAATGTAAGAAAAACAGAGCCCCAGTATTTATAGCCTGAATTCTCAGCTGCATTGAATCCTTCCATCCCCATTACAAGCAGAGCTCCTCTGCCTGTTTACTCAAGCTGAGGATGTGACCATAAATCTTTATTCTGCCCAATTTCACTGTTAATACAGACCATTTCTGAAAGCAATAAAATAATACTTTCTTTTTTTCATGGGCCAGTAGCTAATAATGTCTCTAGTCTGAATTGTACAAGCAAGAGACTGAAATCACTGTCTGTCTGCCCCACAGCATCTTCCTCTATTTTTTTCCTGCATTTACACTCTTACTCCTGCCTTCTGTGCTGGCAAACACTGAAGCACTTGTATCCAAGCCACAGATCGAGGAAGGAGCGGTCTTTTTTCAAGTCAAAATCCAGTAGAATCAATGAGCTCTTAGAGGAAATCTCCTAAGGCTTGACCTTCAGGGTGGCCTTTTACTCTCTAAAGCCCATGTAAAACCAAGATTCTACCAGTCAACCCTTGGTAAAAGATTTAAAGAATAGGACTGTTACCTATTGGTGGCATCAGAAATCTAAGCAGGAATTAAGCAGCTTGAAAAAGCCTTTAAATTCAACTTATCACTCTCCCAGAGCTCTCCATATATTCTTTATGACCCTGTGTTCCCTCACCCCTTTGATCATTCTATATTGAAGTAGTCTCTTGTTTAATACGTAGCTAAGATGACTGCATGATAACATCAAAACAGAAAGGAACATAAAGAACATGAAAGAATACGAAGTCAATAGCTTTGCCAATCACAATGCATAAACAGCAGAGTTGAAAGCCGTGGTGTTACAGTGCTGTCTTTATGCTCTCACAAAGCTGCATGCAGTGCTAAGACCAACTACAGATTGAAACCAATGATTAAAACTACATTGGGTTTGCTTTCTTCTTGCTTTAATTGCTCATTGTGTTCAAGGGGATATCTATGAATTCAGCACCTATTTTTGTCCGCTGTATCAGCTGATATAACTGTTGGAAATAAGGGTTTCCAAGCAAGTGTTTCCTCAGAAGTCCACAAAACCTTCACCCTTGTACCTCCATCCTCACCACAGAGCCCAAGCCATCCTCCAGCCTGCTCCAAAGGGATTTTTGACAAGATGCAAAAAGGGAGAAGAGATGTTTACTGAAATCTCTCTCAAGCTCTTTTAAAAACACTAATTCCAACTCAATAACAACAAGAAAGTCTTGTAACAAGATTTTGTGTTCTTGATACCCAACATCTTCCTGCTGTAGTGTTTACATAAAACTGTGCAGTACATGTCAGAAACCAGACAGACTGAAAAGTTGATGCCTACTGTCTAGAACTCATCTCACACTTGGTTCTCATGCCATATTTCTTGGCTGCCTACACTCATGCTAATCTGCTAAAAATCATTTTACCCACTTGGAAGGCGACATCTCACTTGCACTCAGTTCTATTATTCATCAGACTACTGGGATGGCAGCTCCATGACTGACTGCTAATTATACTTTCCCACTGAATGTCAGTGGCAGTTGCATTTTCAGCAGCCATTTATTATTCTTCCCAAGGAGTCATGAGGTGGAAGCTGAGACCTATTGAAGTCAGTGACAAAAGCCCCATTGACTTCGATTGTGTCAGGAATTCATCCTTTAATGGAGAGAGCTGTTTAAGCGCTGTTTAGTAATATGATGTCAACACTCTGAGATAAGAACTGACACCAGAACAACCTCCATATTACCAGCAGTGCCAGGATGGGACACAGCACTCAAGCCCTGCACACCATCAAATCCCCCTCTCAAGGCAGAGCAACATTCGGATTTCTGGCGCCTACAGACAGAGAACAGCCTCTTATCAGGTCAAGCTGAGCGCATGCAATGTGCTGAGAGCAGCTGTGCTTTGATGCTGTGATGGAGACATTCATTTGGTAGGCTGGAACCATACCACATCCTGTAGATGGGCAATAGATTCAGCACAGCTGTTTGCATTCTGTGATAGCCTGCACAGAGCAAAGCCCATCCTGAAGGTAACCGTATCAGCAGGCTGCAGGAACACAGCCAGGTCCAGGGGGAGGGAACAACAGAAGCCTATCATCTATCTCCTTCCCACCTGCATCAGCCCGAGCAGGTACAGGAAGGACAGCCATCTCCTGAGGGCAGCAGCAAGGACAAGCCAAGCTGGAAGGCAGCATTTAGCAGATGGCTGAGACCAGCAGTGGTTTTAGCAGCCATCCTGTCCCAACCAAGCTGGAGAATATTCTGCATCGCTCCATCTTTCTCATGCAGCTAAATGATGTTGGCAGTGGGATGGAAGCCTACCATTTGCATGCAAATCATATTTCAAGAACCTGACTTTAAAAAGGAAGGCTTGGATACATTTTAAATCCTGCTCAAGCCAAATTCTCAGCCAGACTTCACTAAGACACATTTCTGGATGCTTCTGCATCAACTGGGTGCAGCTTGCCAGTCATTTGTTCCAGGAAGGCTCCTGTTCCTTCTGCTCTCCTGTGCCACAGCACACTCACCTGAGGAAATCCACTGCTCTCACTCTGGTTGAGTTTCCAGAGCATCTAAACTACAAGTACCTCAAAAAAAAAAACATCCGAGTTTGCTTTTCTGATAGCCATTTTAGTTCTGGTATTCAAGAACAATGCTTTGTGCCCACCTCCCCCAAAAAAATAATTTTTAAAAAGGTTAAATTTACAGTATTTCTTGTATTTAGAAGGACACACCAAGAAATACACAACACTTGCTATGCAATATGTGCTATGATAAAATGGTATAAGCAAAGACAGAATGTAAAAAACTACTTTTGAATCAGAAGCAGAATCCAGGAGAGTAAGATTCGAGATTACAAATAAATAAAAATCTAATGCACACTGCACAGGTTGCTTGCAAAATTAGACAATTAATTCTGGGTAAACTAACCTATCAGGAAACCACACTGCAGGGATCCTGATAGCTGGTCTTGCAGTATGCTATATTAAGAAAGGGTGCTTTAATGAGATCCCTGGAGAGACTCCATGGAGTTGGATCTTCCTCCTGCAAAGACCATTTTTATCCCATTTAGCTGCCAGTGTGTTGCACCTCTGGTACACATTTGAACAAAAAAGCTATTAACACAATTATCAGTACTTATAATCATCGTGCTTCTTAGAATTAAAAAAAAAAAAAACAGGAAACCATTTTCAATATGTTAGATTCATCAGAAATAACATCTGCATATAAAAATCCACCACACTTAGAACCACTTGCAGCCAGAATGGCAGCAGCACAAAGATAGCTCTTATATAGGAGGGTGTAGAAATGTACTTTTTAAAAAATAATCAGGTCATGATTACACCAGATTGCAAACTAACTTTTATTAACATTTCAGTTTTTATATAAGTAAATATATTTTGTAGAGCTTGGACTGGACATTGCTAACATAATAGAATTACGATACCAATATTGATTTGCAGTAGTTTCATCCTTCAGCAAGTTAATAGGTTAAAGAGTTGGTGGCAATACAGATCCAGCAATAAATGAATGCAAACCAATATGCCATATCTGCTGTGTTATTGTGGTGCTGCCATCTAACCTGGGCCAGCTTGTGTGACACCATCTGCCATTAAGGCCCCCGTCTGAGACAAACCACGAGCACTGGGGTTGGATGGAGGAACCAACCTAGAGGAGCTCACCTATGAAAATCCACAGCTGCAGTCAGCTCCCCAAATGGCAGCTGACTTGTGCACGTTTCAGACATCCCTAATTGATTTCACAAAAGTAGGAAACTGAAAAAGAGTTCAAATACAATCTTTCAGTCCTAATATTTACATTGGCAGACATTTGTTTATCCGTCAGCTTTGTAATCTCGAGGCTTCTGGAGAGCCTAGGACAGTCTCTTAAGTAGCTTTCTCCAGTTCTGATTAGCTGACTCCATCGCCAGCCCTATAAATATTCTTAACATTTGCACCCAGTGGACCAAGTATTTTGTTGAGCAGACTAATTGGTTCACAACCCCTGCTAAGTATCAGCCATATCATCCCTAACTGCCATAGGCAACTATCATCATTAGCCAAGTGACAATCTCCCAGAGAATTTTGGCTCTTTAATCTCAGTTTTCCCCGAGGACATCAGACTTATTACGGGTTAAACCTATCAGAGTTCGTTCTTTCCTATGCTGTATCTCAGCAAAGAAGGATAAACCTTGCAAACACGGCAATAAAAAGGAAGGAAATGTCTGCATATCCCTAAAGGGGCTGCAGTGATCTATAGACCTTAGGGCTAAGGCAGCAAAGACACAGGGACAGACTTTGACTGCATACAAATCAGCTCAGGTCTGCCACCAATTTCCAGGAGGCCATCCAGAGAAGCATGATTTAACTGATCCCACTCATAAAGGTGGGCCTTGATCCTTTACTGACGTGGTGTTAATGCCAAAATAGCATTCAGCATTGTCCCAGAAGATGCGGGAATGCTCCACACCCAACAACACCTGCCCTGAGCTCTAGCACTGGAAAGCCCCTCCATGCCACACAAACCCTAGGCCACAGCCTTGACTTACACACATTGCAACTCAATGAGTAGCGCTGCTGGTGCTCCCACGTTGGGAATGTGCATGGTGCCCAGCTGTGGTAGGGAGGAAGCAGGGAACAGCTGGACAAGCAAAGCACACACTGTGCTACCCAGCATCTCTCATGGTTGGCACCTGGTCATTATTTTTGGTAGTCATAGGTTATGTTAAGGAAAGAGAAAACACCGACATTAAGAAGAGACAAAATTAAAAACAAAGAAGGTAGTTATTGGATGAGAAAAACTGGAGAGAGAAAGCAGAGAAGAAACACAAGTCAAAAGCTGGAAGAAAAGCTGAAAAAGAAAATAAGGGTGGAAAGAATGAAAGAAACTCAGAGAAGACAGATAATATACTCAGAGAGCAAGTACCCGCTCAAACGGTGCCAGCTTCAAGCAATGCACATCTGCCCCCAAACCTTCACTGTGATTCCTAAATCTGGAGACCTCGGCAAGGAATGAGGATTTCTTTCAATTAAAAAAAAAAAAAAAAAAGTTCTCAGGAAAAACTTTAAACTGCTGGAAAGACTTGGAGTGTTAAGGAGTATTAAGACCTCTCGCTTCAAAAGACAGACACATCACAGACATCAATAGCTCACAGGATGCTATTCAGAACCACAGATGCTCCCTCTATTATTTTTCCTGAAATAGGGCAAAAAACACAGTTACAAAGAAATTCCTCTCTTCATTGCACCTCTCCCCTTTCTAAAGGGAGAAAAACAATCATCTTGCTGCAAAGTCCTCTAGCAGTCTTCAGCAATGAGCATCCTCTGGATTGCCTGCTTTCAGACCAAATTATTTGTCATCTTAAAAGTATCGTTAGCTCACTGATGGCGCAGATTCACCTGACCATTTAAGACCAGTATGGGAAATGAGATTTTTAATCACTGATCCCAACCCCAGCCTAGCTGAAGGCAGCGAGATGCTCGCCTACGTGCTGACAATATGATTTGTAATGCACAACAGTGACTGTTGCTTTCCTTGGTTAATCAATGACAGATTCTCTTCAGCTCTTCCACTGTCATCTTCCAAGCTTTGTTTTTCACTTCTTATTAGAATGGGGAGGGACAGGCTTTGGCACAAACTGCACATCTCACAAAACAGTGAGAAGCCAGGCAACCAGCTCACGGTCAGGGATCTCAGAGGGCATACACAAAGAAAAGCAGAGCAGATACCTTGTGTGTCTTTGGGTTGATGAGAACACCTCTGTTAAGCTGGCCTTAATGATGCTTACAGAGGCAGTGTTTTATTTTCATCAAGTATTAGTGCATGTACCTTGACCCACCTAACACACTCGTGTGTTTTCTTCACAAACTCTCCTTTCTTCCTTCCCTCCCTATACAATAAGCATTGGAACAATCCCCAGATTTGCTTTCTTGAAACTTTCCTCTATAGCTTCCATGGGCTTCTGCAGGGATGCACTGGTAAGCTGCAAATCCTTTGCCAATTCTAGCCCAGACTCGTTCCATACTTTTTTCATGAGTTTGTTGTCTCATATAATGTTCATGTTGCTCTGTCTTCTGTTTCACATTATTTTTACCCTCTTTTTCCCTACATTTTTCAATCAAAACAAATATTTCAGTATTCCTTCCATTTCCACCTTATCTGCAACACCAACTAAGAAAAAAAAAATAACAGAAGTGGTCAAAGCAGCAAATGTGTCAGAGAAAACAGTTATTAAAAGAAGGAAATGAGGGCAGCTCACTTGTGGACGCTGCCTCTCGTGTTCAGCTCTGTAACAAAACCATTAACTATGGTGTTAACCATCAGAGCTACACCACAGCGATACCCCCCACCACAGAAAGCCATCAGCAAGCACTATACTTCTTTTTTTTTTTCCTCTTTGAGCCATGCTGAGAAATCTCTGCAATTTGTAGCTTTGGAAAGCCTCCACGTTCACATTCTAATTTGAAATGATATCTCCCCTGTCAAAACATGCCTGGGGGCAAGTCACTTATTAAAAAAAACAAAAAAAAAAAAAAAAAAAAAAAGGCAAAAAAAAAAGATAGCAGTCTGAATCTTCTCATCTGCTCCGAGTCATAACATCTGCCACAACAAGTTCCTGCAGCCAAATACATGGAAAATGCAATCTGCAGGGAGGAACCCCCAAATAAAAGTGATGCCCCAAAACAGAGGAAAACTGAATCACCTCTCCGTAACTGCAGAGAGATATGGACATGAAATATTAGAACCAGAAATCATTAGTAGATGAGCTTTCTGGCATTTCCCATATGCCAGCACAAGACAATGATACGATCTAGTAGCTGTATAGTCATACCTACGTTCATGCAAACACATTGTAGATGGGTAATTTCAAATTTCGTAATTCATGTCTCTAGAATGAAACTATAGTCTCCATATTGAGCTGCTTTGTTTTTGTTTGTTTTCCTTCCTCATCAGATGCTGCCAGTACTCCGACTACTTTCCAGGAAGATGAATAATATCACGTTCAAACGCCCAAGGCTAAAGTTATTGCCTATTACACAAAACAGTTTGTAAAAACACATATGCTGAAGACCTACTGCCTCCCAAACTCGTTTATTTTTCCAAGAACTGCCATGCTCGTTAAAGAATTCCATGCAAAACCACACCTAAGTGGCAATCAATTAAAGTCTCTGGGTCCATATATCTCTATTGTACCTATATACGTTGTATCATCTCCACACTTTATGCACTCAGAGGGCACTATCTGAATGAATGGGCACTTCCAAGGAAACTGAGGAACCCTGCAAGAGGCAAGAATCATCAACGCAGGGAGACAATTATTGCTCCTCTATTTAGAAATGGCCTGTGACCTAAACATGACTTTCCCAAAACAATAATAGATTTGTTTCATTTTATTTCACTGAAGTTTAATTCACCAAATAGCCCCTGGCCTATGGAAGCCTGAAAAAGAATTGCATTTCTATTGGATTATTTTATTTAAAAAAATAAAAAAAAAAAAAAGAGAGAGAAAAACCTTCAATATAAAGCATCTCCTCAACAGGCCAAAGTGGTGAATGTGCAACTGAGATAGAAAGTTGTGTACAGAATACATCAAGAAGGACTGCTAATATATTCTTACCTTTGACACTAACTGTAACTGCATTCAGAGGACAACCAAGACATTATAGAAAGACCAAATGGGTCAAAAATAAAGAAAATATTAAAGGGCTCTTTAAGAAGGAATGAAAGGAACTGGCAGTATTTCACGTACAGAGGAAGTATTTCAAGGAATGAATATGACAGGCATATACAGGTATACACGACAACAAGTGAAACAAGGTCAAACAGTCACTTTAATTATCACACTGGAATTAAGAGACAGCAAATTTAAAGTGGGAAAGAAAATCATAATAAGTAATTGACTGTGAACTCTCTGACAAAATATTACTGATAGAAAGGGCATCGTGGTTAGGAAAGTGATTACACGTTAAAAGTGTTAATAATACTTTCACAAGGCAGGATGAGAATTTAAGGGCTATTGATCTCATGTTTTGGGATGAAAGCCAAACACTAAGTGCTTGGTAAGAGGAAAGCAGTTTTTTCAGGGTTGTGCTGTTCCTTAACTGTTATAATGAGAGTTTACAGGAGGGGGGCAAGAAAGCTCTTTTTTCAGTTGGTTGGTTTCTTGGGGTTTTTTTCCTCCATTTTCTTCAAGATGTTGAGTCATCTAGTATTAGTTACTCACAAAGATAGGTTTCTAAGTTAATTGGATCTTTAATCGGATTGAATAGGGTAATTCCTACCTCTCTGTTCCTAATGGATGTCACAAAGTCATGAGTTAAACACTGAAGTGCTGCTCTGATTTGAGAGCAGCTTCTGGGGAATCCTTAGGCAAAGACAATTATTCAGATGTCCATGTGAGAAAGAAAACGCTTGTCAAGGTCAATAGATTTCCAACAGTATTTTGGAATAATTACTGCCCAGTTAGTCGATTATTACAGGTAGCGAGAACATTCTTGCATGATATTTTTCTCCTAAGAAAACAGTTTCTTACATTTTAATCATCCTGCCGTTTCAAGAAGGACATTACCATAATAAGCCCAGGTTTTAGCAAAGACCAGAAAATGCCCATGTTCTGGCCCAAAAGTAAGAAAGCCACTGTTCAATATTGCTGGCTATGGGAAATGTTGATGGCCACAGGAGGCAGAAACTGTTGACCTATGCAGAACTGCAGGTAATTCAGAGACTTAATTGGTCACAAAGAGTTTATGTTTCTGTTAAATAGCGTGGAGGAAACACGTTGCTAATTTTCATTGAAGAGATCCCAGAATAAATACTCTTCTCAAATCCAAAAGCAATATAGGAAACGTTGCTAAACAAAGGTAATAACTTTGCAATGAACTTGTAAAAAACAAAGCAAAACCAACACACAAATAAACTATCTTAAGCAAATCATTTCTCACTGCAAAACAAGTACAAACTCAACCGGACATGAGACAGCACTTCTCAGCTTTACAGGAAAAAGCCATTTTCTGTCCTGGCTAAAGAGCTCCCACAATAGCAAAGGGATGTACAGCCCTTACAGCACGTGTTCCACTTCCATTACAACTGTAGATCCAGAGACAAAATCCAGATTCGAGCAGCAAGTATGCTCGGACCATGATCTTCAGTTGATTATTCCACTTTCTCTTAGAAGAATCACAACATGGCATTTAAATTAACGACTACTTGGTTATCAGGCATTGTGAGCACTTGAAACAAAGCATGTTTCCCTGGAAAAAAGACAGTGCAACCACTGATATCATGAAACTATTTCATGAGGATGAATATGTACAAAGATACTACGCATCCGAAATAGCAGAGAGCAGTAGGCTTTCTTGCTGGATTTCCTAAGTTTGTCTTAATGGTACAAAAGCACAGCACTTCTAAAATTTGTGCGTGTCACATTTGAGTCAATAAAGTGAAGGGCAACCGAGACCACAGTGACAGCTTGCTGCTGATAAGGAGGAGCCCAGACAATCCATGACATGCCCTTCACTCCTGGGGAACGTGCCATGGCTCTCGAGGGGGAAATAGCCCTCAGCCCCATCACATCTAAGTGAAGCTGATCGCTCTGTCTGCTTGTGGAGCGGCAGAACGGAGAGCCCGCGGTGCCAAACGCCCAAATGGCAAATGGGAGGCTTCTCCATCATCATTAACAAAGCAGAGAATCCAAATTTGCTGTTTTGACTATGTAACAGATGACTCCAGCCCTGCCAACACTCAAGGTGTTTCAGTGCCAAAACTCACTTTGCTGAGACATATGCTCTCAAATTCAGAAAAAAAGCACTCTCTCTCTCCAAACAAAATTCCTTCCTTAGATTCTGCTTCTCCTTTTTATGCTTTCCATACACATTCTCCCTTTTTTTCCTCTGTTTTTTTTTTAATCTTCTTCCTACAACTGACTCTTCAAAGCTCACAGAATTTAAGACACTTGAACCCTTCTGTACTTTTACCCATTGCCTGCAAATTCTATCCAATAACATGCATTTGACTGACCCTGTCACACCAGATATCCAGCCTCAATCTGAACACACCATTATGCATTCCAGTGGTTAATCACAGATTTAAAAAAAATGTGTTTAATGTCCAGTTTGACATTGTCTGGCTCCAGCTTCCAGCTATTGGTTCTTATTATTCTTTCTTCTTCTTGATTAAAAAGCTGGGTATGCTTCCCCCCATGAAAATACTTGTCTCTATAATCAAGTCCCTTCTCAATCCTCTTTTTGATGAGCTAAGCAGATTAAGTTCTCTAAACCTCCCACTAAGGGGGAATTTTCTCCACTTTTCAAATCAATACTGTGGTTATTTTCTTGACTTATCAGTTTTGCTAACTTTTTTAAACTGCTATCACCAGAACTGGCCACAGTTTTTCATGCTCTCAGATGAAAACCACGCCTACAAGTGCTGATCCTATGTCAAAAGGTCCTTCAGCCTCAGCATCCCATTGGGAAGCAATCTGCCCTGCCTTGCCTGCTGTGCCCCTTCCCCATCCTTTCAGGATGACTCCCCTGACAGCTACACCCCACAGCATGTTCATTAAGGCTCATACTCCTAGGAGGATGGGAGGAGGAACACCTTGCCAGCTCAGTGTGTTCCATATAATTCATTATTTTCACACTACCAGAATTGCCTTACCCGCAGTTTTGGCAGTGGTCATTAAATTTCCATGTCCAGACTATTGATAGAGACGTTAAGCAGACTCAGGACCTGTTCTCATTCTAGTGAAGCTGCACTAGAAGCACACATTTCAAAAAAGAATCCTCATGGACAGATATCATTTCAAACTTGTTGGACGAATCTTTATTCATCAAGCAGAGCGCTGATAGTACTGCAAGCTAACTTTTTTTCTTTTAAACTGAAATGGCAGTAGATACCAAATCTAACACCTAGAGAACTCTGCCACGAAGCTGCTTCGTTGCCTGTACCCAGCAATCACATAACCTCACCAGGAATGGGCTCCCTTTGATCAAAGCTCTGGAATCTGATCTTAATTCTCTCCTAAAACACCATATTCATTCAGTCCTCAATCAACTTTATCTCTGTTTTTTGGGGGATTGATGCCAAACTCTCCAGACAACCATCCCCTTCCCCACTTTGCTTTCTCTCTTTGCACCCATGCTGCTCTGGTGTGCCCACAGCACACCACGATGCACAAGAAGCCAACACCAGAAAGCAGGAGGTCTCCCCAGCTCACACATGCAGTTCTCAGATAACCAGCATTACTGTTTGCTGACTTGGAAGTGTTGGGGCCCTATAGAACCCCAGCAGAAGCTGTCCACAACCCTTCTCACTTTACTAACAGACCCAAAAATATTTCAGCATCCTTGCATGACACATCACTACCTTTTCCAAGAAAGGAAAGGCCATGAAGACAGACCTTATGATGGACGTGCCATCCCTTTAATCCATCACACCTCTCCTAGCATCACTTCCATCCGCTCACCTCAGTTCATCTCCCTAATTTTCCCAGGGATGCCCATTTCATCACCCTGCAGCATCCCTGCAAGTCCCCGCTCCAGAAGCACACGGAGTACCATGCATTAAATGAAGCTCAGCCCAGCAGTCAGTGATCCTAAGTGGAGCGGACACGTCCCGTCTCCAAGGTGTGCTGCAAATTGCTGGATTAGCACTGCGCAACCCTAAAGCAGTGAAGCATTTGGAATATAAGCTGTCGTATATTATTTACCTGTAGCAAAGTTACAGTTCAATCAATTACTGAGGTAATATCTCATTCAGGCAGAGGGGCAAAAAAAAAGAAAAAAAAAAAAAGAATGCAAATGAGTGAATTTAAATTCATTTCATTTAAAGGTCTAAAATTTTTTAAGGGCCAATTCCCTCTCTAGGGACATTTGGATTCAGGGATTATAAGAACCATAAAACTATAAACGGTTAAATGGATTGCCATTGCCTGAGCTTCAAAGCTTTGCATACGTTACTCTTTTCAGGGAGTGCATTATATAAATAACACTGCAAAATACACTGCTCCTTTCTATAGCAGCACTATGTAAGGATAAAAAATTTGGTCAAACCATGACCCATTACAAGGAGCTTTGTGCACAGACAAGCTTAGCATACATTTTGGAGGATGATAGCGGAAGAGGTTTGTACAGAGAATACCGCTTCTCTGCTGAATACAAAGATTATCCCAGATTTTTTTTCCCCCATTTTGTGATACACACGATAAGATTTGTTTGCTGCCTGTTTTTTTTTTGTTGTTGTTGTTGTTGTTTGCTTTTGTTTTACAAATATTGAAACATATTTCTTATGCACCAAGGACGATATTTTCGTCTTGCTGTGCTGTGGAATTAGGTGAGGTTTCACTGCACAGAGCTGCCTGTCAGCAGGAAGGGCTCACAATGATGATGTGTGGGTAATTAGGGAGGTAGGATCCTGCACACACGTGGAAGTCAACTGGAGAAACTTCTGTTTCTCAGGGGCTGCACAACCAGGCGGGCTGTGTTCCTTTTGGTGCCACCACCAAGTGCTACTGCACTTTACCTTCATTACAGCATTGGGCTCTGTGGAACTCAGTTCTCAGCAATTCCCTCAGTGTGCTTCCCAGCAGGTTGGCACCATTTGGGCAGGAATTAGCCAAAAAGCACCATCAGGGATGCTGCAACCCAATACAAAAAAATCAGAGAGAGTAAAAATTCCAGATTTAAGTGAGTGCCTCGTCCAGCCTCATTCCATCAGTAATGGAGTGGTGCATTTGTCATGCAGCTAGTCAATTCTGAGCGTGTATTTCAATGGCAGACCCGTACATGGAGCACAGTAGGTATTCCTCTGCTTTGTATGCCTGGGACAGCCCTTCAATCACCACTGCTCTGTAGCTTACAGCACAACATCTGTAGTTTGCATGACTTGGGAAACAGGAATATTCACTGCTGTCTCATGCTGTTTTGTTTCCAGTCAAAATAAGAGACAAGAAGATGGCACTCGATAGGAGATGCTGCAGAGAAGTTTGTCACATGCTTGTTTGCCCACGCACACAGCCTGACCCTGTCCTGCAGGAGCCCAGATGGTGGGAGCCAGCGTAACTCAATCAGCCAGCCCAACCACCGCCGTTTGTATCAGTCACGGATCTGAGCCATTACGCCCATTTCTCCAACTGGTTAGGCTGTAAATTAGATTTTCATCACTCTTGGGACAAAAACCTGACTCTGCGGAGGTCAGAGCGAGTTTGACCATCTATTTCAGCGGCGCCGTGACTTCACCACTGGTTTCTGTGTGCAATATTAATCCCTAAAGTCACGCCAGTGTAGTGAGGTTATTATTTCCTATGAAAAATAAAATAAAATCTTCCACAGGTACAAATACCAATAGCTCAGTTAGTAAAGGCAGACTATGATGGGTGTGAGACTGATTCTGCAGATATTTCAAAATCTACAGACGATCCTTTATTATTGATTCTCTAATTTCAGTAAATTAAAAAACAAACACACACAGAAAACACCTGCATATAAATAAAAGCCATCGAGTTAATCACTACTGTTAGCTGAAAGCACTGTTAAGGTATTTTCCAAGAAAAAAAATAATTCTGCCCTGGAAAAGCAATTTTATTTTTCCTATAAGTAGAGCAATCTTTCATCAAGACTAATTTTATTTCAAACACTAGGGCTTGCGCAAAGGCACCAGCCATTATTTACCAAATGCTGTTGTAGGTTTCCGTTGGTTTTAATACACAGGGCAGAACAGACTGATGCATCTTCCACATAACCCATGAAGCTGCAGGGATGCTCCCCTTGAAGGCAACCCTCTCCTCTCCTGCACAGCACCCACAGCCACCAGCCAAGCACTGAGGCTGACACAACCTGGCTGCGGCACATGCAGATAGCTGGCAAAGAAGATGTAGACTGAAAGATGGATTTGTCCAATTTTCCTCCTCCCTCTCAGAAGGCTACTACCTAAAGAATTGATTTCATCTGGGATGCTGGCCTGAAAGGTGACCACCAGCCTTCCACATCACCTCTGGGGGATCCCATTAAACAGAGACAATCAAAAAGAGATTTTTAAAAGCAGTGAAGCCATCTTACTGACCAGGCTACACTGAAGGGCGAGAGGACACGCTCAAACCTTTAGACATGCTTCTTTGAAAGTGCAATCTTGTGTCATCACTACTTGATAATAGTTAAAACTTCTATTCAGTAGGGCAGATCCCACCATTACAGATGCCCTTCACTCAGGTTCATCTCATCTATAAACCTCATTGCAGCTCCCTCACAGCTGGCCAGAGTTCAGAAAGTGTTTGGACCACACTTTCAGAAATATGGCTTGAGTTCTGAGTGGTGCTGTGTGGAGTCAGGAGTTGGACTCGATGATCCTTGTGGGGCCCTTCCAACTCAAGTTATTCTAGGATTCATCACTTCCTTCCTCACCAAAGCTCAGAGGACAGGATGGGCACACTAGTTGGAGCTTTGTTTTCTCATCACAGCTAAATCTGCTATGCGTAGGCTGCTGGTTGGGAATGCAGCATGGGGCTGTTTCAAGGCAGACAGGCCTGTTCCCACTAAGTCCTGTTCTCCCCAGTGTTCTCATCACCCCTAACCCAAGTCCATCCCCACCACACCTCCACTTTCATCCCATTTGATTGCTGATTCAGCAAAAGGAGAAAAACTGCTTGAAAAGAAAAATTGGCAATTTTCTCCATAAGTGGAAAAAAGAGAGGGCTAGCAATGGTCAAAAGAAAATATGAATACTTAAAAAGCCTTATGAACAATGTAACATAAATCTTGTCCTTAAACAGAGCAGGTGCTGGAGCTCACACTCCCAGCAACTAGCAGTAGTTCAGCTGTAACAATATTACAAATACTAATTTTTATGATAAACTGTTTTCCATCTGCACTTTGTGGAGTTTCATACATCCAGGTGTAATGAAGGAAGAAGGAAACATCTGCTAAGAGGAATGCTGCAACCTCAGAAAATAGCACAGTGCACTCCATAAAGGATGCTGGGATCTGACAGCAGTATAAAACAGAGGCACCAAGTATCCCAAATATCTCTGCCTGCCCTTATCTGTTTATAGAGCACAGGCAGTCACTAAACAACATTTGGGTATGCAAATGTACTTACAGAAATCAATATATAAGACAGATATAAAGACATTAATTCAGAGAAGGGGAAAAAAAAAAAAACCAAGACAAGAAAAAAAAATAAGTTGAGTTTGGGGCATTGATTTTGACACACAACAGGATGACGTACCTAAGTCTGGACCAAAAATCTAACACCACAAGTAACAACATGAAATATTAGGAAGACTCATACAGGACATCTTCAGATATGTAAAAGTATCTTCTCTGGCTAAAAGCATGCCCAGAATCATGCTAATAAACTTCTAGTTACTGGGACTAATACTAATTCCTCAATAAAGCACACAGAAGTGCTTTCCTTTTGGCATTCACCGCTCTTCCTGGAGATGACAATCTGTTAACCACTGGCCCTTGATGATGAGTTGGATGTATTCCTCTATATTGCAGAGACACCCATGGAGTATGGCATCTACTCCACAACCAAAAATAAGAGAAATACACGCCAGCTTACTCAGCAAAGAAATCTAGTATTTTTCTCACCCTCTTCACCACAGCCGTAGATTTGTTCCCTGCAAAGTAAGAACATTCTTACATAGTCACAGATCTCCAGCCTCTGTGATGTTTATTTCTTACTGGAATGTTTATTTCTTGCTGCGGAAGGTAATAAATAGCCAGCTTGTTCTAAAGGATTCAGACTGACTCATTCCCCAGGAATCCAGAGGGACACATGTGAGCAAGATGAACACAGGACCCAGCCTAGAAGTACACAGATTATGAATGGTAACGATCTTAGCCTAGCACTGGGGCAAACGATGAGTTGAGTTTTGGTTCACTGTGGTTCATACACGGCAGCAGTTACTAACTGCAATGCTGTACAACCCCTCCCAGCCCAGCAAGCCAGTAAATCATGCAGGACCCAAGGTCTTTATCTAGGAAACAAGAAAAATCCCTGGATTCTTTTTTCTCACCAAGAGGGAGGAAGAAATCTTGCAGAATGCCAATAAGAAAATAAATGCCATGACAGCCCGCAGTTCTCCTAGCCCTGGAATACTTTTTCTTAGTTACCATTTTGATGGAAAAGGACATGTCTATATTAGTAAGCAGCAGAGCTCAACGGAGCAGGCAAGTATTGCAAAACCACACTGAGAACCCCAAATCCACCTGCACACGGTGCAAAGGCTTTGCTCTAGCTGTAGTCAGGAGGCCACAAATGAAAAGCCCATCAGAAGCAGGCCTGCACAAAGTAAACTGATACTCTGACTTGGATTCACCTAAAAGGAATCTGGTTTGTGCAGTCACCCTGTAATGCCAACCAAAGGGACAGCTGAAAAGCTCCCCTCACAAGATGCACTCCACAGCTAAGACGCCAGAAGCAAGGGACACAAAGGTGCCAATAAACACTGAAATAAAAGCAGGATTCAGCATGTACGAACTGTGCGAAGGTTGAGAGAAGATAGGTAGAGCCAGTACTGCTATCTTGGGTGTATATGACAGCAACAATTCTATCTTCCTTTTGCCCTCTGAGTGCTACGTCTGTTATTTCCTCATACAAAATAAGATAAGCAACCAGTTTCTTCTGCAACGACAACCTGGCAGACATCTCCAGACACAGGGGCTGCAGGACATGCCAGGCTGCCCCAACACCAGGCAGACAACGACCAGACCCCATGTGCCATGTTGCATTTCATTTCCTCATAATGCAGCACGGTGTGACTCCACAAGACCTCGCAGGGTCTCACATCTCAAGACAGCATGACAGGAACAGTTCAAAAAGCATTTGGTAGAGGAGCATCTTTGTTAGACTTGCTTCCTCCACTAGTGGCTTTCCCCCCCCCCCCCCGAACAGAAGTCTGACTGAGAAAGGACAATTGAAACTTGTTATAAAACACTGAGCACATTAACACTAGAATATGGTTTACAAGTAAGATTTCTGCTCTTTTTTTCATACCCATGCTGCTGGCCAGGCTCAGCACTGATGCATCATTTTTAATTATACATAATCTGAGGCTGTTATAAGGTCAGCTTTGTGCTGGCAGGAAAAAAAAAAAAATCTTTAACAAAACAGAATTTCTACTTTGCTGGACAAATATACCAAAAGAAATTGTGGCATCTTGGCGAGTTGCTAAGCAACCAGCAGCTCCAGTGTCACTTGTTTGGGATCAATTCAAGTCATTCATCAGGCATCGCAGCGCCAGCGAAGGAATTCCAACAAATGTGCGCCTTGGGAAAGCCACGGGGACTTCCTGCCTCACAATGACACTTTCTGTCTTGGAAGATAAACTTTGTAGATGTTCTTTTGATCTGTGTGATATGTTAATTCATTATTCTTAGCATACTGCTAATGGGAAAGGCTATAATTAACTAACTGCAGCATTGTAAAGCATGCAAGATAAACTGTACTAATTAGTAGTGTTTAAAGTAGTCCCTGGCCTCTCCCACTGGGGAAACTGGAGGATCCTTCCTCATCTCAGCTGCCACTGTCCACCACATCATTTCAGACAATGCACATCTACCTGCTTCCCTTTTTCCTTCTGAACAACCAATAAAGTACATTTTTATTGGCAAGCAAGATGGCTCCAATCCAAGCCACCCGCGGTAAATGTAAATGTTGTGAATAATATGGTCCTTCATTTAAAGGAAGGCTTATCTACTGCACTTCTTGGGGTAGAGAAATGGAGTATTATGCTTTGATTCACTGCATTTAATTAACGAAGCAACACACACTAAATGTCCATAGTAATTACATTCATTTACACTGAGAATGAGTTAAATGTAATGAAGACGTATAAAGACGTATATAAGAGAAGAACAGCCTCTTTATTTCAGCCACACATTCAGAATTCATTTTATCCCTCTTTTGATAAAGACAATAATAAATAGCCCCATT